>JABXWE010014493.1:0-10202 GCA_014611495.1 Limonius californicus | reverse complement strand
TTCAAGAACAACCTTAAAAGTGATAAAATCATTAACGCCGTTCTAAACGGCCCCCCTGAAAGTATTATGAGTAAAATTTTATACTTTGTTTTAATCATAACCCAAACTATTTCGTAGTATATATCATCGATAAATATCCCACAACTTTGCTTTCAAATTATAAATTGCTAAGCTAAACCTTATTATTAAAAAAAACGAAAGTCAACAATTTGACTTGTAAGGCAAACACATTTGACCACACATTAGTCTAAAAACGCTGAACCTATGATCCCCCTTCATTTTGCCGATCTCAATGGCGCTCTAAAATCTTTCCAATTAAACATTATTGACTTGTTACAAAGGAAATCAAAATAACACTCAACTGCATAGCTTCCAACTATTACTTCATTTTCATATATCATAAAAATGAAATACCAATTTACCATAAAATCGAAAACAGTGAGATCCCTATAAAATATACAGAATTGTTATTCTTCTTCCACTGCGTCTAGACCAATAGCGTGTAAATTACCTAGAATGTGTAGGTTACATAAGCCATCGTTGCACTTATGGCGACCAGGAAGCACGACACAGCCGGGACCGACGGTTTTACGTGCTCCCCGAAGCACAGAATTGTTCATTTTAGTAAACATGGATAAAAATACTATCAAGTCAATCATATCATCATATAATCATGGACGCCCTTTCATTTAAACACTCTGAGTGGTTCGTTTCAACGACAACTTAAATAACATTAATGGTGTATTCGCACAATTCTAACAGGACATTTAAAATTAAAAAATTGAACTTGAATCATACTGAAAATTAAACATTAACGGTATTGCAGAATGGGAGATTTCAATAAAGTTCGTTAGTAATAGCACCAAGGCATATTTAACCACAATATCAATTTAAAAACACAAAACCTGAGTCCGTCGTAATTTACCGTCTGAGCGGTCCTAAAATCATTGAATCTTCACACCCCACTGCTCATAATAAAACAAAGTACTACATATATTAAATATTTTCCTCTTAAATCAATCATAAATTATTGCGCAACTTCGGCTCCAAGTATAATATTCAACCACCCATTACAAATTTTAAAATTAAGCCCCGAAAGCATTATACAACCTTGTATTTTGATAAAACTCGATAATAATAAAACCAATGCAGTTCTACAAGGTAGTAACATCACATGCGCCTCTTAATTTTGCCGCTCTGAGCGGTCTTCTCAAATTGTTCCACGTAGAAATCCAAACTTCATCCCAACGAAAATCAAAAGGATGGCCATCCTTAACTATTCACCTGAAATATTTGAACATTTTAAAATTGTTTTAGGGCCTTATAGGCTGAAAAGTAGAAAATGTGATGCACACATGTTTAGTTTATACGTTTATATGTAACGACGGGGTGAACGGGCGCCTTAACTGGTTGTCGATCAAGATCTATTCAGGATGGCAACAAGACATTCCGCGGTTATTGGATTTGTAATTACTGCTACTCGGCAGTACACCAATCATCTAAATACTAAAAGCATGAGAAAATAAGCCTCCTTGGCTGAGCCTCGGCTGCATTACACGAGGATACTGTTATAACTGCATATACGACAGTGGGAAATGACTGGGTGCGGTTGGAAAAAATCCCTCTTGAATGCTTGGAAGAGATGAGTGTAAAATATGACATGTTAAGCCCCGGCATGTAAATATCTTCAGACAGTGATCGTTTGGTATGAGAATTACGTTTGAGATATAGCTGGAGTTATATTGACATAAATCGACAAAGTATGTAATGAGGAAACAGTTGCAGATTTTTACGAACTCGAACCATATGGTTTATTTTATAGTAATAATAGAATGACGTTTATATAAAACAATTGATTGGCTATAATTATACAAAAGACAGTTCAAATAAAGCGAAATAATTCATAAGATTTTTTATTTGAACAAAACATAAAGATAGTTTTTATAAAAAACACTTTGATCATGGAGTTGTTTTGCTTGTTTTGTAAATTTAATTGTACCACAAAAATAACCGTCTCAAAATGCATTAATGGCAAGATGGTTTAGGTTGTGGACGACACTTCAAATATAATGATCTTCAAAAATAAAAGACAATCGATTGAATTAATATGTAAGTACTAAAAGATATTAAACTGGCGAACAAACAGGGCCGAGCATTATACTCAAACAAAAGGTCACAGCGTTGGCTTTCCTATGACATGATTTCCAGCTTTCTATCTTGATTCATGCCTAAATTATTACACGTGGAATCTTTTCCGATGATATCATGAATATACATCTTGGAAAAGTAACTAAACCATGTCCCTCAAACGTTCCATTGCAAGTGAAGAAATAGATCTCAAAAATTTCTTTAAATTCGCGCCAAATAACCTATAAGTTTGGTATAGTCCGATCCTAAAGATGTTTTACAAATGTAACTTCTTCATAAACATATTTAATCAGTTCATTGATTATGTTCTAAATTAGTTCGTGGGCAAAATTATAATGCTGTAGTTTAATAGCCTTGGTCATCAAAAACAAATCACATTAATAATTGATAAAATACTTAAGTCGAGTTTGTACTAAAATGAAAGGTCAGATCGATAGTTTTAAACGACATCATTTTTAAAGTTTAATCTTGATCTGGACCAAAATATGAATGGTTTTACAAAATTAGCTAAATTATTACGTACCACTCGGGGTTACAAAATAACTTAAACGTTTCGGAAAACGCAACCTTGAAGATGATCTTTTTAAGTACTAATTATATTTTACATCTTACTGAATTAAAAACGTAATGGCATTCATTTCTGTCTTTATGTTTCTAAACCCAAATCATATTCAGCATTACAAAACAAGAAACAACCATAAAAAGAATAATTCAAATTGAGTGAAATTGTGGAAATTAGTTCGTGCTTGTACGTTTTTTCCAAAACGCAAGAATAAATATAAGCCTAAACAAGAATACATCAAATATAATTTCATCCGAGACCGCAATCTTCAAAAACAAAAGACAATCAGCTTTATTCATAATTAGTAAAAGATCCTGAACAGGCAATCGAATAAGATATTAAAACCGGTATACCGGAGAAGTAGTTATACCCTACATCCATATTACAGAAATTTAAAAAAAGTATCCCGTGTTGCAGGTTGCACTTCGAAACCCCCAAGCGTTCTTCATCCAATAACGGTATTATAAGGATGGCAAATGCCTGATGTTTCGTAGCTAATACTGTCCTAGTATTCAACTGCATGACCCAGGAAAACAAAAAAAAACCGAATAAGGACAGATATCCTAGGGGATCAAACCCCAGATATCCCTATTGAATAACCGGCGCATTAACTTTAACCCTTTAACCACCTTTCTCAGTCCAACACCGGCAACACTGAAATATATTTATATTTCGTACCTGCGTTAGCTGGGAAAAAAGATCGGATTCTTATTCTACAAACAATCATTAATTGGCACAAATGCAGTGTCGCTAAAATCCATAATTTACTTTACTGGCGTGTTGTTATACTTTTTTAGTTAAAACATGTCTGACTTAAGGAGATTCTCATGTTAGTATATACAGTAAACGCTACTTCCTACAGTCCAAACCAGTGCTTCCTGAATTGTGGGCACATACTCCCACGAAAATCGTCTTTAACATGCCTAAGGTCTTTAAGGGATACTTGTAAAGGCTTTAGGGGGTACTCGCAAGGTATATAAGGTGCATGCTAAAGGTCTTTACGTGGCAAGCCGGAGGGTTTGTAAAAGATAAGCGTAAAAACTGCAGCGGTACGCATAAGGTTTGTAGGGGGCACCTCAAACGTTTTTTGGAAATACGCGAAAAATGTTCAAAACGCATACCATATGTCTAAACATAGAAGTTTTAAGAAATACTCGAAAAATCTTGAGGGTTACGCGAACGGTTTTTAGTGGAGAAGCCAAAAGTCTGTAAACGATACACCAAAAGGTTTTTACGGGATACGCGAAAAAGGCTCTTTTGGAGTATGCACGCCAAAGATCTAGAGGGGATACTTGTAAGAGGTCTTTAGGTGGCACGCCAAAGTTTTGTAAGAGATAGGCGTAACAACTTTAGGAGTACACGTAAAGTTTGCAGAGGCAGCCCATAGGTCTTTAGAGGATCACCGAAAGATCGTCAAAATACCAAATGTCTTTAGGAGATAGGCGTGGAGGTTTTAAGTAGTACGCGAAAAGTCTGTAGGAGGTAGGTGGGACTTTCCAATTTTGATTACGTTTTTTACTTTTACATTTTTGTTTACATTGCATGTATATTACATTATATATGTACATACAATTATTACATATTAAAATAAAATAGATATTTCACATGTTACTATAACTAAAATATTAAAAATTAATTACCGTTATAAATATTATCTCGTTTAATTAAAATATTATTGCGACTCCCAAACTGCCTTTGTCTGAGAGGGGGTATGCCGGGGTTCACTGGGGTACACTGATCTAAACTAACTCGAAAATCAAATTCGATAGGTATTTTACTGACATTCATTAACACCGTTGGGCAAACGCATAGCCTTAAAGAGGCTTGATCAGTTCCATCAGTAAGCATTTGTTGCATTTCTAATAAGACAATAAGAGAGTTTGTGTTTTAGACGGATAAACATTCTTCTGATAAGGAAATTATTAAATCATTATTTATAAAGGCTGGTCTTGTCGTATATCCATCTACATAGACTTTATGTAACCTTCGATTCATATTCTACGAATACTGAATAACTTATTTGCACAACCATGCAGCAACATCACGCTAATCTCATTCAACCTTCTCCAACCATTCGTTTATCTTAAACTTTCTCGATCTTCAAACCGTCATGGAAAAATTACATAATTAGAAAATTGAAGTGTTATAAGGGAATCATTTCTACGAGTGGTTCTTTTAGTTAATTACCTAAAAATTTTACTACGATTTTCTCTTTTTTAATATTTTTGACAGGCCCATCACACAAAATAAATGAGTGTTGAGAAAAAATTTTCCACAGAAGTTTTTTGACATTATGATTATAACACAAGCCTTAACGTGGGTTTTCACACCAACAAACTTCGTCATCAAGGCGACCAAATTACATGTTCGAGTACTCGCGCAAGGGACACGCGAAGGGTTCCGCTGGGGATTCCCAGCGCTCCATTACATAGCCCACTTTCAAGATTAGCTGAAAACATCCAAAATTTGCAATGTTTGCCGCTAAAAGCATTTCGACGACAAGCGACTTGTTGGCAAGTCTGGATGGGGGGTTCTTATACGCTAGCACTTCTCAACAACGATTTCCATAAAAAAACTTGTTACACTTTCAGCCTAATTACCGCCAATGAAATTAGCAGTTTGTTTTAGAAATGCTAATTTTGCAAGTCGTGCGTGTGCTCGATGTTTGCTAAATGTTGAGTGTTGAACTTTACCGTTTTGTCTTCTCTGTACACGTACGTCGAGGAATAGATATGTAATGAGTGATTTCGTCTCAATTAGCGTTTCGAGTTATAATTGGAGGTTATGTGAGCTTTTTTTTTGTCTTGCGATGGTAATTAACCTTTTTGCGCCCGCACTGTTACCGGTATTAATATAGATAATGAAAGGTGAATGTTTTCGTGATGTTACCGACAATATGAGCGGATTTTCTCCGGCAACTCTCTAAGTTCATGCTTCAATAGACAAGACAGTTAATTACTAATTTCTAAAGCTTGTCATCTAACAACTAAATTTTGGCCCGTTCACGAGAAATTTACGGCCCTAATAAAAACAATAAAACCGTATGGTTTCAGGTTCACTTCCGAGCCGAACTGTTAATTAAACCCGCAAATCATAAAAATTGCCGTTTTTCTGTTTAATCTGCCCCATATCTTTATTGTGGCTAGTCATCCGAAAAATTACACTGAAAATTATATACTTTCATAGGATAACCATATCCATTATTTTAAATTGAACTTTTCTGTAATGTCTCTGTAACCAAAAGTGAAAGTTTCACATAGGAACTTCGCTTTCTTCACACGTAGGGATTTTAAAAAATCCAAAAATTAATGTAGTCTACCAAATATGAAATTAGCGTACAACCAGATCTCTTCGCAGAAATATTTAAAATCAGAATACATAAATATTTACACAAGTATAGTAACCGGAATTAATTATAGTAATACTAACACAGTATAGCTTCACTAATTCGAACATGCGTTCACTTGGACACTCCACTAACAGATTTGTGTCATCTAACTCTACAATCCGGACAAGTTTGGGAATGGTTCTAAATGTTTTATAAAGCACGTAAAAAAAACTTTGGAATAGAATAATTCACCATAAAATGGAGTTCTGATAGATAATGCTCCCTCTCATCCACCCGAGGTTGAGTTAATTGTAATTCAAACTTTAAAGTTATAGTTTTACCACCCAACTGCACAGCAATAATAGAGGCAACGGTAAAAAATGTGATAAAAAATATTAAAGTGGCTTAGGGAAAACAATGTTGACTCCTATCTCAGGAAAATGATGTCGAATTATATTAATCCACAAGTTAGTGCTGAGGAAGTTTTAATTGGGTAACTGGACACAGTGAAGACACAGTTCTACACTGAATTGCAGAGACTTCAAAAATTATAATGGGTTGAATATTACCGATTCCGAATGTGACTTTGTAGAAGAATCTTGTAATAAAGTCATGCAAAAATATATGCTATGCGGTCATTTTCTCAATGATTTCAATTGGCAGAAGTAAATAGCGTTCTAAGCAAGATGTTGTTTTATTTCGAAAATTGAAAGAAAAAGCCAATATACATTTTTTCGAAAACACAGAACAGCAAAAAAATCAATTAAAATATTAAACAAAATTATTCTGTACGAATATAGTTCTATTATTTGTTTATAAAAAAATAATAATTTCCTTAAAATATGTTTCTTGCTTTATGTGCCTAATTTTTTTTTCAAATGTGTATGATCCTTAAAGTTCGCAAATTCGGACGGTTGGAAAATTTTATCTATTCGGATTAGCTAAGCTGTACTGTAATTAAATATTTAAATACAAGACATCCTATTATCTTACCACATTTAACAGTATCTAGTTTTATACTTGAAGGTCATAAAAACCTATAACGGCGTTCATTTCTAAAATAAAATAATACACGAAATATAAACATTTAATTAAAATGGCTCGCTTGTAAATATTTTGATACATCGCGTAGTAAAGACAATAACTATATCAGTATATACAATTCCAATACGGTTTTTGAATCTACCACATTGGGAAATCCTCTGTCATCTTTATGATTAAAAATTCAAGTTTCATTCGAATGATAATGTGAAAAGTTTTATTGAAATGTATAAATTACCCATTGGATGTTTGAACCAAAATTTATTTTGATCAGTGGGCTTAATACGTACGAGAGAATGATCTAATCATTCGAATCTACTGCAAACAAGAACAATTAAGGCGGGAAATATTCTACGCCTAAACAATAAGTTTAGAATACAACACTGGTAAACTGGATTAACTGAAAATATTGTACCATTCACTAAATGAATGAAAACACTCACGTACGGTCCTCACACGTAAACTGGGACCTTCTGTGAAATGTTTTAACCTGTATATTTGAAAACGTACAATGTGTTATATCTCTGGAAATAAAGAAAGTATTAAACATTTCTAGAAACCGTTTCTAAAATACGGAGAAGGAATCATCATGATTCATAAGGTAGCCTGCACCATTCCACCCTTTACACTCCAGCTATTTCCATTCCAAATAGTAACATCCACCCTGTGATACCTCATTAAAAATCTTGAACAAAATGCTATTCAATGGTAACTAAAAAATGTTTACTAGATTCGTTTCAAAGAAACAGAACGGCCTCCAAAATTTCCAACTTGACTTCTTTTTATGGGGCCATTTAAAATCTCCTGTCTACAAAATTCAGCATCAGTCCATTGCACAACTGCGAGGAGTGTCGGGACAAACCTACCAAAATGTTCAGAGCGAATTTGAGAGCAGACTTTACTATTTCTTAGACCTGGGGGTCGAAAACCAGCAATAGTATGCGGCCCACGAGTCTTCCCCTCAGATACAATACTTTACTGAAGTTGCAGTTAAAGAACAGCTGTCATCTATGAGTAAGCAGCGCTCTCACTAATCAAGATATAGCAAAAAGACAAAGAGTCAGGCTACATTTAGAACCCCTCACAAATTACCGGCTGCAGTTGCTTACTAACAATATCAAAGGATACTGCACCGTCCGCCGCTAAAAGAATGCTGCAGCAGGTACTCTTTTGGCGGCGGCTGCGTGGTATCCTTTAAACTATGTACAAAAGATACCGACGCTGAACGGCGCGGGGTCGATCCTTTTAGTCTATGTATCGTGCCGCCGACCCAACAACTGCCAGAAGCAGCAGGCACGTTCGAGAATTAGGCGGCCCAGATATACAGAAGGTGCGCATGGCGGTTCTCCGTCAGTTCTAAGTTACACATACGAGCAAATAAAGTAATACCAAATAGAGTTTTTTTTTCTATTCTTTTCCTATATATGTATATACAGCTGACGCTCGATAACGTGAACTAATTCAGATCCGAGTGTGTTCACATTATCGAAATGTTTACATTAGCGAGCGTAATTTTATTAATCAGCAAATTATTAAAAGAAACGTTTAATAACACAATTAATATTTTTTTTGATAATTGTGTCACTCCCGCACCTAGTGCAACCTCGTCTATGATTTTCACTTTGTTACTCATTCTTAAACACTTTCTTTTATTGGATGTGGATGCCATAGTCCTAATGCATAAACGCATGCAATATGCCTGACTTAAGTATAACAACGACTAAAATGAAATCAGCGCTGTTCCTACAAATAATTTGCTGAGAGTCACGTGTGTACATCATAAAAACAATAAAAAACGAAGTGTTTACGTTATCCAGCTGTACAGGTTGTTTACGTTATCGTGCGTTCTATTTGATCCTATAGTAAGAATTTTTTTACATTAGCGCGATGTTTCCATTATCGGGTGTTTACGTTATCGGGCGTCTGCTGTATATATATATATATTGATGCCTGTTAAGCTATCACCTCCGAAATATGTACTGATTGTATGCTGCCACCTCCAAAATTACGTTATGACCTCCGATTTTGGAGGTAACAACGTATCGCCATAGTTGTTAGCTTTTCTGATAATAGAGGTGCTCAGCAGTCCGTACCCGAAAATTTGCCTGGAGGTGACTTAGTACGTCCGGTGTCTACAAATTTGTCTTTTAGTTCGAGTGTATATCGCTGGCGCTGGCGTCGCCTCCGAATTCGGTATGACCAATACGAAGTCACCTCCGGTGTACGTAGTGCCTGTTGTCACCTCCGAAATCACGGCAACATCGCCTTTGTTCTACGGTATAATATTACATTAGAGCAGCGGACCGAGAGATTTGAGCATTCATTAAATCTTGGCCAGTGGAGTGGTAAATTTAAAATATTTAGTGATGGAACATTTTAAATGCATCGTAGTTAAATAAACCAGTATGAAATAAATATAAATAAATAATATGGTTAAACGAAATTTATAAATAATAATTCCCCAACGTACGGTGTTAATTCGAACACGTCGATTTTACCACGTTCAAATCTCGTATCTTTTATATTACACTAATAATAACAATATTTTTAGTTATATAAAAATATTATACTTTCCTAAATAAAAACCCCTTATTGTAATTTACTATATTAAAACCCCCTAAGTTTCTGTAGTTAGACGTTTTAACACAGAAAAAATAATTTTACCTAGTAGGTTCGCATATGATTAAGAAGTTTGTGCGTTTTGTATGTGATATCATAGCCCAGGAAAATTAGACTGAAATGTGATGAAACTTCAGAAAAACTTAATATTGATCGATCTCTTCGGGATTCCCTATATTATGTAACGACAAACAATCCCAGAAAAAGCACCGTTGGTCACGAATGTTATTTTTGAAATTGTGGGACAAAGAAAATTATTTAAGCCGATTTTGCAGTAATGTTTAATAAGTTCAACCAACAACCATAAGTTAATTTAGTAATATGCTTACTACAATTCCTGCTATATCAGTTTTCATGAAGTGAATTCCAAAATTTGGTTGTTGCTAAATTCGACACTTTATAGCCGCCCTGTAAACGTGTCTAAATGATCTCAAATTCGACACTAGCTCTTCATAGATAACAAACTATTATTCTCCGTAAGGGATTAGGTATTCCTTCCATGAA
>JABXWE010014491.1:0-33508 GCA_014611495.1 Limonius californicus | reverse complement strand
TTCTATTTACGCGCGACAAATTACGTAAAATATTTAAGCGTGTGTATAAGACTCGTTGTCAGATGGTTTGTTTACTACAGTGTCATGCTTATCTTGAATACACTTTAGTACCCTCCTCAATATGGTGAAAATTTCCGGAAACACGGAGAATAGATAAATAAATTAGGTTACTTGGCAATAGATGGCATCAGTTGGCCGTTTAGCCGCTGATTCTGTATCAAGTTGAGTACTACAAAAGAGGAATAGCGAATTATGGCCAAAGGGGGGTCGCGCTTTAAAAAAGTTTGGGAACCACTGCTCTACACCATCAATATGGTGCATATACTAATTCTAAAGTCTTATACAAGAAATTGGAATAATAAATCCAAATCTAAGGTATAAGGTACCCGAAGCTATTAAATTAAATATAATAATAAATAACAAAACTAAAATTCTGTTATGGTTCGATATGTTTTTGTAACCTTGCCATACAGAGAATTTTCACAAATAAATGTATAGTTGCACAATGTTTGCTCTAACCGAGTATCAACGTAAACTTATCTGGTCCTTTAAAATGTGTCGTTTGAAGGTAGAGTTTCAAAAAGAATTTACAAAACACACACACACACACAAAATTTAAATCTTACAAAAGCATTTAAGAATCGAGTTTTTTAGTAGTATTTATTATGGAAGATAACTTAAGGAACTCTGTAAGATACATACCTTAAGTTATTATGGGAATACTTATTGTCCATAATATCAGAAATGTGTTAACACTACATAAATAAACAAATCAGAATAAATGTATATAGAGTTGAAAAACTTCGACATGATTCTTCTCGATTGTTACTGAACACATTCAAAAAGTACTGACAGAATTCTAGTCTTACACTAATACCAGGGGGCAACAATTCATACTGTTGTCATTTAATGTGGATATAAGAATACATTTTTGTGTAACAACCTATACCATATTCTGAGGAGAAGTGTATTTGTTGCCATAAACGGCGAATACAAGTTTGTAGTTCATTATCCATTATTTCAGTCGTTGCTGCAACAACTTCATAAATATCCTTCGTAGGCTAACCAACAAGTTTTTAACGTTTTAAATTTCTGAAACATTGTTATGTTCGTCTGATTTTGTCGCTTCATCTGAATTAAAGTCTTATTTTAATTGCCACTTTGCAGCGTACTATATTGTTACTTCCCGAATACAGTTTAATGGACCTTTTGTTGTTATCCTAGAGAAATGCCGATGAATATTTTGTCTACGCGCTTGACCGTGAACGTTTACTGGGAATTTCCTGCTCTTGAGAAGGGAGTGCTACGTGTTACATTATTTTAGAATTATTGCAACATATTTCGTAATGTGGCGAAATACTTCTGCTGCTGCATTTTGGCATTGCGTTTTCTCGTAAGTCGATTTAATATCTCCTTTCGACCCGGTTGTTTGCGAAGATCTCAGCGCCGAAAACAAGTACTGCAGGGGCGGTTTGGGTTTTCGATGGGTGTCTATCGCGTGAAGTTTCGTATCGCTGTTATCACCGTGGGGTGAACAGAACCATCGACAAGTGTCGGATTTAATAAAACACGCTGGATTTTAACCCTTGGAGGGCAATTCATTGCGAATTTGCAGATCGCCGTTGGCGGATTAATATCAAACCTCTTTCCTGTCCCTCTGGATGAGCCGCTGCTGCGACAAACGCGTTGGGAGTTTGTGGGGCAAAAATATTTCGTTCTTGATTCCCATTATTCGGAGAAAGTCTTGGCTCGTAACGTCCCACCTACCATTGTGTTAAAACATAACTGTTACCATTTTTAATGTATTTTTTTGTATTATGTGTCACCAATCTCAAACGATATTTGCCTTAAAATTCATCATATTTTTTATATCTGTGCATTTTTATTGTATTGTGTATGAGCTTTGTAAGCCTTATATACAGGAGGAGGCATAATAAAGGTGTGTCCGATTCCCGTAAGCTGCTGGCTTTTCGGCCTTCCACGAGAACCTGCAATCAGCTGTGATTTGGAAGGTGGCGCCCTACTCTGTACACAACTACGTTCGATTTCCCTCCCGTAAGCGTTTCTCGTGAACCACCCCTACTCCTCTGAGCTAAGCTGCAGGCCTTTTTCCACCCATTCTGTTGTGGGTCGACGAAAAAGCTCGTTTGGCATGTAACAATACATATACATTTAAAGCTTCTTGAAACTGCTGCTACAAACTAGTTAAGTATTGCATTTTGGGTAGTAAATATCTTATTTTATATTGTAGTTTCCGCTGAGTGGTCTGTTTATTTAATGATAATGTTTCACATAGTTTATTTTCAATTTGTTTTCCCACCAATGCGTCTTAAATATAGGTTTTAGAACACGAAGTTGTATTTTACAAGCCGTTGCATCTTGTAAACCTCTAGAAAACTTCATGATTATCCTGCGTGAAGTAGTTATCATGAACGTGAATGATTTCGGTTAAGTAGATATTTGAAATAGGTGTTCAGATACGTTTCACTCAAAATTAACTTAAGACATTACAAGTTATTGTTACTAGTGTCCAGGTAATTAAATACATTGTAGGTGGGTCGTTATAGGTTTTTAGCCTCATCCTTCCTTCTTGCGGTCGTGGGGTTGGGGATATTGCTTCCTTCAGTTATTCTTCGAGATAGGATGTAATATATTGCAAAACTTAAAGAGAGAAGATGACTGACCTCAGTCATGTAGGAAGATCAGGGTAAGTTGACGATGTTAAGGGAAAATGCATATTCAAGGTATAAAATGGTATTTGAAAACCTCATACACATTAATATAAATTAAGTGACAAAGATACTCAACATAAAGATTAGCAATAGCATCAAAAACAAAACTAGTTTTCTATAAATAATATAAAATCAAAAAAGTTCATTATAGTCATGTTACCCCATACCCGGGGCAAAATGATGACTCTGATGTGGTAATGGAAGTCGTCCAATTCTTCATAGCTATTGCAGTTGTGCTACCATGTGAAACATGAGGAACATTGCTTTCTGTGGGAGGATCTTTATATAATTCTACGCAGCTTCTACATGCATACTGAATGTTACTATTTGACGTAATGACCTGTCCCATACAACTAGGATCCGCTTGATGTCCTTCGCTAGATGTCCTTCACTAGATGGTATTTGTGGGAGTTTTTGTCCACTTGAACTAGGTTAAAGTTTTTCATGCTTTTTTTTCTTCAGTGTTTTCTTTTTGTTCTACCTTCAGCCCTTTCTTCTCTTGTCAATTTCTCCCGATTTTCTTTCTGTTCAATCTGATTTTGTTTTGACAGGAGTGCTACTAATGATAGATGCTTCGACCTTCTTGGGAGTGGTAGATGATCTTTCTGATGTTGCTATTTGTCGTGTTTCCCAAAGACTAGAGACTAACAACTTAGTGTTTCTTTCTTCGAAAATAAATTACGTTTATTGGATTCTGCTATTTTTCGTAATGGTCTAATAGATTTGGTGATGTGGATGTATAGTTTGATCTGGAGTAGTAGCCAATTTAAGTTTCATAGGAAGGATAGATAATGGTAGCTTATCTTCTTCTTCTTCTTCATCATCATCATCAAAGTTAAATGATGATTCTACTTTGTCCATTTGTGAAGCGGTTCCAATAGATGCTGAAGTTGTGTTTCCCGTTTCACATTTTCACACTTCTGTTCACACACTTCTTCAGAATACGAAAATATTGAGCAGTGTTGGCCAAAATTAGGAAATCCTTTTGCATTCACGCTAGAATTAGAGCAAATGATTGTCAAATATATCGTTGCAATGCAGGAGTTAGGATTTGGTCTTGCCGTAAATGCAGTCAGAAAGCTGGCTTTTTAGCTAGCTTCACTGTCAGCAGACAAGCATCCTTTCAATACTAAGCAGCAGGTAGCAGGTGAATGGAGGTGGAGAGACTTCAAAACCAGATATGGGTTAACGCTACGGGTTCCTGAAAATATTGCAGCCTACAGGTCATCAATGGCCAACATGACTTCTACGACAGCTTGGAGAAATTAGTTACAGATTACGAATAGCAGGTCTCTCTGCTTTAATTTGGAATTGCGACGAGACGGGCTTGTCACATGTAGTACGACCATCAAGAAGTGTGAAAAAAATATGTGTATAAAAGAGCTTATGCCAATCATGGTGAATATCATATTATGATGGGCTGTATCAACGCTAGTGGTCACTGGATTCCTCCTCTCATTATTTTCAAAGGAATTAGAATGAGTGATGACCTCAAAAAGGACATCGTTCCTGGCACGCTCGTAAAATTATCTCCCAAGGGATGGAGAAGTGGAGATATCTTTGTGGAATGATTTCGCCATTTTATAGCATCCATTTCAGCAACTCGTCCCGTCATCCTTGTGATGGACTCCCATGCATCACACGTTACGGAAGAGGTGATAGAGTTGGCAAAGCAGAACGATATTTATCTATTTACATTGCCTGCCCATACCACGCACATTTTGCAGCCGTTGGATGTCGGCGTGTATCGTCTATTTAAACAGGGTGAACAGCTTTAATGCCTACATGACAGACACGACTGACCAAAAACCATACCCTAATGAAGCCGGTGTATTTTGGAGCATTCAAACCTGAAACAATAATTGCCAGCTTTAGGAAGACTGGGATATACCCACTTAATCGTGACGCAGTTCCCCAGGAAGCTATTTCAACTTCAAGATTAACTGAGGCCAGACCCGCGCCGTAGAGCTTTGACGCCGGAATCTGATAATAAACCAATTGATGGAATATTGACGCTTCCAATAATCCAAGCTAACACCTAAGAGGCTGCAAGGATGAAGAAGAAATGAAACTCTAGAGCAAAATGCTTGAACCCTCCATCTTCTGAGAAAGATGAACCACCTAGGAAATTTGGAAGACCACAGAAAACTGGAAGTATCATTTCCGTCCCCAGCACTTCCGGGATACGGGAGAAAAAAGATGACTGGGATTGCGGATCTTGTGGGTTGACTTACCATCAAGATGTGAAGAAAAAGATAGGGGCTGCTTGGATCCAATGTAGCTTCTATTTGGTTTGGTACCTATCATGCAAACTGTCAAAATGGATACGGTGAAGCTGAAGATGTATTTATGTGTGATGGCTGTCAGAGTGGTTCAGAAAATGACGATTGATTGGTGAAAACTTGTAACTAGGCTTAATTGAATTTGTTCCCGATTGTACAACAAATTCTTTTATTAAATTTTGCTGTGTTTTGTAGCGATTTTTATATTTAGTTGTAAAAAATAGGGAGCCCAGTTACTATCGCGAATTAATCAATCCTATCACGGAATAAACTATGCTTCATATGTTGAGTCAATGTTGTAATTGAATATCATAACGTTAATTTCAATGTTATTTTTGCAGTAGTGAATTGAACACTGGAAAAGGGTCTATCGACGTGTGCAGTTCAAAATTGATGTATCTATCTTATACTCGCATAAAAAAATTAAAAAAACATGAAATTCTCACGAAATTACCAAGGTTTACCCTACTTGGGGTAAGATAATGAATCGTCTCTGTCATCTTACCCCTAATGCATATGTAAACTAATTTTTGAGATTAAAACCAAACCAGGATACAAACATGTCTAATTGTACTGGTAGCAGGTGCTACAAATAGGGTAATTCCGGGATAGATGGCAATAGTTAAAAATTTCTAGGCCCAAGTTTAGATGGCAGTAGTTGTGCATTACAGTTGTGCTCTCTAAGCTATAGGTACGTTATATTTGTTGCTGCGGCGTGCACCAAAACATTAAGAAAGGATGGAAAGTGCATTATTCGTTTATTGCATAGTGAAAACTTTTAACAGCGGTTTGCGTATCTAACCGGTTTATAATTATTTTGTGTACCTTTTTTTTCAATATCCTTGTTACAAACGGTGTTTGGGATATCTCACAGACACTCTAATCTCAAACTGCGATTACACAGCATAGTTTGTGTTGCGCCCTTGGGTGGGCCATCTCTCCTGGAAGATCGGGAAAGATGGCCATATATCTAAACGTGTTTTTTTTAATACAATTTTCTGTTTTATGTGAAAGTAAAGCAGAAACGCCCTTTTGTCTAGATACCTAACACATACAAAAGAAAGTTAATGGGGAGCAGTGGAACTTGGCAAGAACAAGACTTAGTGAATGCGTTTACCTAATGCCGTTCAAACTGCAGGTGCATCCGTTAGACAGGCGTCCATCCAATTTAATATTCCTAAGAAAACTTTAAAGCGAAGAATCAAGTTAGGAAACCATGAGAAGGGTAGCATGGGCCCTAGTAGTGATTTTGGTAAAGCCAACGAGGAAAGACTAGTGCGCCATATACTGAGAATGCAAAAGCGGGGATTTCAATTAAGTAACTAGGAGCGATTTGAGATCAATCGCTTGCCAATTTGCTGTGCAATTTAACATTTACCATCGTTTAACACTGATACTGAGAAGGCTGGTTATGACTGGCCGAGTTTATTTCTTTCTAGACGTCTTCAAATACCTAAGCATACGAAAATCTGAAGGTGTATCCCCCGCCCGCATAAACTCGATGTACCGTGAAGAAGTACATCAATACTTCAACTCACTTCTGGAGATAATGGAGGAGCAGGAACTGTTTGATAAACCAGCCACCAGGTAGTGTTTATAACGTCGATGAAACGGGGTTGCAGTTAAATAATCGCCCTTATGAAGTAGCAGCTAAAGGATCTAAACGTGTATTTACCATTACTTCGACAGCAAGAGGCGAAACAATTACTCTAATAGCCTGCTGTAGAGGACAGTTTTCTTTCTCCCGCTGTTATAATGAAAGGGGGAAATAAGAAGAAGGAATGGGAAGATGGACTTCTCCCAAGATCTGTCCTCTACATGTAACATGCAACACTCTTCCTAAAATGGTTGCGTGAACATTTTATCCCAAGGAATGGGGATGGACATTCGTCTCACGTAAATTCGGTAGAAATGTTAGAATTATATAATATTATATAATAATGTTATTACGAGGCCTGTCGCGTTTGGCTAATAAACCAACCTGGTAGGCGTTTGACGAGATTACAGTTTGGCGAATTAGTGAGTGCTTGTTGGGACAAAGCTGCAACAGGCCAGAATGCAGTATCTGGATTTAGGGCTACAGGAATAATGCCATTAGACCGCGAAGGGGTACCAGATTATGCATTTGCTCCCGTCGAAGTTGCTGTACTCTCCAATAACGACCGCCCTTCAGAACCACCAGTTAATTAACGACCTGAAACTAGTGTTCAAATTGAATCACAAACAGGTACATCTAGGGAGGAACAACCACAACCCGGTACATCAAGGGAGCAACAACAAGAAACACGGGAAGAAACACCTTCCAAAATCCTTGCTGAGCTATCACCAATCCCATTTGATAAAGTAGGTGCTGAGAGAAAGCGGACGAAACAACTGGTAACGATTCTTGTCACTAGATCGTCAGAATCAGTGTAAAGAACGAGAACGGAAGCGATAGGAAAAGCAAGACAAGCGGCTAGCGGCTCAAAAAAAGAAGAGAAGGAAGAAGGAGCTTCCTCCTTCTTCAAGTAGTGAAAAAGAAATTGACTGGAGAGTGACGATTCTGTAAGTGATCAGTTCAATGAAAATGAGTGCGTGGGTTGTGGAGAAAACTAAAGCTAAACAAAGCAGAAAGTAGACTGGATAAAATATATAAAAAGCGGATTTTGGTTACATGAATCCTGTATGTCATATAATAACTACTGGCGAAACGCATGGGAGGCTTAGGTACTGACAAAGGAGAAGGAAGGAAAAGGTAACGAAAACAAACTGTAAGCCTACGGCCATCTCTCCCGACCAGTTCGGGAGAGATGACCATAGGTACGTTTATATAAATATGTTACATGTTACATTCTATTTCAAGTTTAATTGGAGTTTATTTTGTGTTGAAGTTTGAACATTCATTAGAAAATAATAGAGTTGTGTTCAATACTAAAAGTATTATACCTACCATTTTGTACCATCTATCCCGGAATTACCCTAGTAGTTAATTGTGTATTATAAATGGAACAGAATAACTTACCCAAATGAACGAGAAAGCTTATGAAAATATGTAACTAATTACAATCGGCGTCATCAAAACAATCATTCATGAGTAACTGCCCAAATCACAGCGGGAGGAGAAAACGATTGCACAATTTTGCACATCAATAAATTATTTGATAGGTAAATTTTTCTATAACGGAATTTTCTAAATTCGTTTTCTTACCCCAATCTCCCCTACATGTTTTTGTTTTCACAAACACTTGAGAAGTATTCACAAAGCCTTTGACGGTATTTAAGTACCTACTTGCATAAGTGAAACTTATGTATAATGCACAATATAAATGCGGCCTCATAGTATCATAACAATATGAACACTAAAATACTACAACAGGCAGCAAATATAAATAAGTAAAAATAAAAGTTAAAGTACAGAGCGTGCAGCATAATAAAATAAACACATACTAATGAACTGGGAATATAAAAAGACTATATGAATGGATAACATTAGCGGCATTTGAATTATTATACCTACTCAACAAACAACAAATAGATGACTTACTTCTGCTTGAATAGGTACTAGTATTAAAAATAGAGTTATATTAATTTAGGTACCCCTGACTAGTAATTAAAATTTTTTTAGACTCCATAAATAATAGGTAGACTAGTATTTATCTAGTAATGTTTTTTGAAACACAATTGCTATTTTTACAGCCTTGTTATTATCATAAATACAATTCAAATGAACTACTAAATATGTAGTCTAATATAATACGTAGCTATCGTAGTTGTAGGGTATTTTACCTGCATATCTACAACCTATTAGAACTACTGACCTATTGATAATGGTAATACATCTAACGCAAATAGTGTTTCACGATCGGCATGTGTTTATTTTGTAGATTTCACATCTAAAAACATAGGTACTACAACTCACAGATGGAAAGGTGGTAAGCATTTCAAATCTAGATAATAATTGATTTTGCACGATCCATTTTTTAAACAGCCATATTACATACCAGTACTACGTAGAAGAACACAAAATATCATTACTCTTTTCCTATGTAAAGAAAGCAGTACTTACTTGACTAATATACTATTTTCTGTTTTCGACTTTGCGTTATTCATTCACTATGGCTTCCATTTCTTTATGTACCTACCTGATTATTGACATAACAGAATAATAAATGGGAGTGGTCAAGTAACTTTTTAACACGTAATGCCGATAGGACAGTTCAATACATTTAGAAGGAGCCCATTGGTTAAAATATGTTTACACAACCCTCTACAGGGCGTTCCGCAGCCATATAGTAGGGGTTTAATGGGAGGAGCTCTCAGCGCGTCTGGGTGGAGAAGTTTTTATTTTTAAGAACATGTTAGTATCTTCCCGGATGTAGTTGTTGATGGGTATTACATTATTTTCCGAATTTCCATACCCCGGGTGAATAGTAAAAATATTACGGTGACATTCGCGCGAAATACTTGACTAATCGACGGTTAAGATGTGTGCTACACGGTGCTGGCAAATAAATAAGTGTGCAAAGTAGTGTAACAGTTCATGGATATGCTCAGTTTGTTTAGCGGCCTGCAATGTACTGTTTTAGTGTAATATGAGTTGTTCGGAAGTGATGTACCAAGCGTATTATCCGTATTTATATCAAAGAGCCGGCGCGGCGCCTCCCGTCTCAACGCATGCAGTACCACGCACAGGACCGTTTTCTTCCCCATTTGGAGCTGCTCACCAATACGAAAGAGTAAGAAAGTTTAGGTACCTACGCTTCTTTGTAATCAGTACATGCCCGTTGTAACGAGCATGACCTTATGACACAAATTTCCTCTTATTATGGAGCTAATTGTATATATGTAAATCGCAATCTTAAAAAATATATGAGTAATAGCAGTTCGCCAGTTAATAATGTCGTCTCTACTTTGGTAAGACGTTTAAAGAGGATTCGCGAATAGTAGATAAGTTTGGCTCAGAAAGTTTATTTAAGTACCTACATGATAAATTCAAGTAGGTATAAGAAATATTAGTTACCGTAGAATTTCCACTGCATGTGAATTTGTGGAAAATAATTTTCCAGTCTCTAAGCAGACATTTACAAGTTCATAATCGAATAATTCGATTAAAACCAGTGCATTCCGTAGATTAAGTTACTTTTTAATTGTAGCTACGAATCTTAACATTTAATGACTTGAAGCTAAGTAAGAGCCCTTTCTTGTAGTTAGCAGAAATACGAAATGTTAGGAGTATAAATTTTTTGTGTGCCTAATTATCAGAAAGCGCAAAACTTAAACAGAATATTTATCTATTTCAAAACCTGTACCAAGTAGATGAACATAGGTATTAATACTATAGATATACAATAGGAAGGTATGGTTTTTTGCAAAATTTGTAAATGTAAGAAATATTTTTCTGGGTTACTCATAGATATAATAATATATCTACAATCTAAAACAAATTTTCTGAAACTAAACATAATGAACGTTTTTAAGAAAAATCCTGACATGTTGGTTTAGTTTCTGAAACAAATATCTTCTTCCACTACTGTAATCTTTTTATAATTCTTTTTGTATCATGATCCTATCGCTTTTTATTTAGAAGTCTTGCATTGTCTTAACGATGGTAAAACATTTTTTGTTATGTTTCACAACAACGTTGCCGAGATAATCTACTTAAAACACAGCACTAATTTAAAACTGGTTTAAAGTCATTTAAACTAAAACTTTTATCTGCTGAATTAATTCGCTTAATAAACCAAAATCAGAAATTCGAAATATACCGCAGAACTATCTTAATGTTCGATTTGCGTTCCATTGCCTGCTGGCAATCTCTTAACACAAAACGTAACACATTGTGCAACATTACTAGTTGAATCAAGCTTGTTGCTATGATGCTACACGGTTGGTTTAAACTTTTCATTTTAAATGATTCTATAAAAATCAATTTGGATTTGATCTATACTAAATCAATCTATTAATCCGTTTGTTGAGTGAAGTGTCATTTAAATAGTCTCACATGTACAATGAGACGGCGCTCCATCTTGTTAATATCATATGGTTTTAGATATAGTCGAACCTCTATACCTAATTCAGTTTTATTTATTACTCGAACTAGAAGTTGTTCTCGACAAAATGCCTATTTTAATTTTCATATTTTTGTATCAATAACTCGAATTTTGAATTTTTGATAAGTCAAAGTTTTTTATGGTTCCCTAGACTAGGTTTGCTATTAGCATCTAAATATTTTTGTAACTGGAAACAGAAATAATTGCGGGTTTTTACCCCAAAGGTATGGTGATTTATAGCAGTCTTCCGGTAATGACCATTTACACTTTCGGCGGCGGCATGTCAATTGAACTTAAATAGTATAGTATAGCATTCACTGTAGACATCGATCAGTGCGTATTTTCCGTTCTTGCAATATAATAAATATTAATTATGAATATAATTTTTGAGCCATTTTTGATCGAATTTTCGATTTTTCCTCAACTTTGACTTATATCCATGTTCGACAGTATTTGGATATAAAACTGCAAACGCAGGAAATAAATTGTTTTTTAAATATTGAAATAGTTTTCGCCATTTTCTATCATATTTCCCCTATTTTAGGAATATGTGTCTCCATTGTTCAATGCGTTTTTCAGTTAACTAATATCTGATCATACTATACTAAGTATTGGAACAAAGTGCGGTTTTTCTATAAATACAATGTGTTGCAGAAATTATGAATTATTAGTGTTACAATCAATTGTAGCTCTATAGAATTGAATTATTTGATCAGGATCATCCTCACTGAGCTTGTGAAATAAATTTGCCCCAATGCGATTTTTTCTTCTGTAAAACTCTAGATTCTAGAGTCTAGAACCTTGCTTTGGTATATTTGATTATCTGAAGCGATCCGTCGAATAATATATGAGGATATCATACTCTCATAGATAGGGGATTATCTGGAAATAAAGCTGCATGTGCAGGAAATAAATTGTTCCTTTTAAACATCCCAAATAATTAATAGGAAAAATAGTGGTAGACTGCTATTATTCTCATTTCCCGCCTAAAAGTTGTTTCCACAATTCTATGTAGATTTGTAGAATATCGAAACTTTTATCTGTTAACGCTACACCATTCGAACAAAGAGCGACTGTTTCTGCAAATTCTACGTGTTGCGAAAACTATGGGTTGTTATTATATGAACCAATTATAACTCCATATAATTGAATTCTTTGATCAGGATCATCCTCACTGAGTTCGTAAAATAATTTTGTATGGATGCGATTTTTCCTTCTTTAAATATATTAAAACGTGGTCATCTGATTATCTGAAGCGGATCGTCTAATAATTTACAAGGATTGATTATCTTGTATAGTTTGTAAACCATTTTATGACACGTTTTCTTGACTAGGACCATCTCTAGTGACCAAATTCTCCTAAATTTTGCTCTAATTTCCTTACTGTTGATTCTGTAATATATACGCGATTCCATTATTTATTATTATTAAATAACTCACAGATTTCTCTTTGCGTCTGACTTCTATCGCTATGTTCAATCCACATGACTATTCTTGTAGTTACACTCAACCGAGCAAGTATTGTAGATTGGAATGTGGAGAAGGAAGTTGAGCTTACTAGAACTGTCAAATTTATTAAGCTATCAGTACAAGGGAACTTAAAAATGTCATAATAAGAGAGAGAGGTACCATTCTAGTACCATTCTAGGTAACTTCTCTTAATGCATTGTTACAGCATATTTGTATTAATAATAGAAAATGGTACAGATATGAAGTGTTGCGAAGTTTAGGATATTTTTTACATACCATTTCAAAAAATTGATATTTTAAATTACAATCATATTAGATAGACGTTTGTGTCTGTGGGTAAGTATTTTAAGAGCATGGCAGATTGCTCTTATTCGTTCGATTTTATATACACCTTGTATGTATATTACCCATAACTTTTAGTATTGTATTGTATTTAGTGTTACTTTAGATATTGATAAGGCTACTGAAAATGTGTAATTTAAGTTTTCCACTACTAGACCAGTGTGTTTTACTGTAACAAGCTGCGTAAAATTTGTTAGTAAGTATAAGTTTTTCATAATATGTTGTTTGCTTTTCTATAGTACCTATAGACATACGAAAAGTCTTGATGTCATGAAAAAAAATCGTCGATTTTAATGGAAAAATCTAGTAGGTGCATATATATTTCTGTGATCTATTTTGATCTAAATTTCAACACTAAATCTCCATTAAAATTTTCGTTAACATAACAATTAAAAAAAAGGGTATTCGAAAGCGGAAGTCAGACACTTTTTTCCACAAAAGCTAGTTGGCAAATTTGAATCTGCGATGTTCTAGAAAGATCTACAGCATATCCAGTGATTTATGCCAAACTTTCTGGCACAAAATTTAAGGTGCTAGGATTTATTTGAAATTTTTGGAATATTAAGTTCGTTTACTTACATAAATTTAAGTTATTAGATAGTCTTCAAGCATTCGAATTGTAGTCATACAAACACGTCTAAGAAAAATAACGCGCTTTTATCATTTTTGAAATATTTCTCAAAAACGTCTTTAAGCATTAGAATAAAATGTTGTGGCGAAATAGAGATCAAAAACCCTACAACATTATTTTTCGTTTAGTGACAAAGCTCCTCTCTAAGGCCATCTGTAAATTTTGATACAAACACAATGTTCGAACAGTTGCTCTAGTTTTGAATATATTGCAACTGGAAAAATTTATTATATTTTTTCCAAAACACAACTTTGTGGCATAAAAATCTTAATCGAAAACGGAAGTCACGCCAGTTCTTTTTTTTTTTGCAAAAGTAGATCTGTAAATCTGAAAATGCAATCTTATATAGAAAGCATTTTATAGCTAGTTATAATTTGCCAAACTTTTCGGCTGCAGAATTAAGGCCTTTAGGATTTTTAAAAAGTTTAAAATGTAAGGTTCATTTAGTACATGAAAATCGTAATTCAATTTACATAAGCTTTTAGATATAACATAACCTGTAAGGATTAGAACAACGCAATTGCAAAAATAGCGCGCTTCTAAACTTTGAAGAAGGTTTCGCAATTACGGCTCTTAGGATTTGAATATATTTTTGTGAAGAAACAGCGATTAAAAAGACCTTCCTTGATTGACAAAACTTACCTATAAGACCTATACAAAATTGAAACAGGTTATCTGATTTTGAGGAAATTTAAAATTTATAGGTATTTAAAACCTTTCCACTGCAAATTCTTGTTCTTTGCGGCATCACTAATGAGTGCCGCAGTCCCGTCAACATTTGAAATAGTTTAATCTTCCATGTTGCAAAGGAATTTAAAGGTTTTTACTAATTCACAACCTAAAGCCCTTTAAGTCGGGACCGATGCTTGAGCTTTTTATATGTAAGCTCGATCCAGCCCTGTCACTAGGTATGCCTACTATCAGAGCGTTTAATGCTACATTTTGGAAATTTCATTCAGATCAATTAAGTAAGAGGGATTTTAAGAGCCGAGGTGTGGTATAATTTTCTTCATTTCAACGATTAAAGCAATAGATATTAGAACAAATTATTGACATTTTATTTAATTCGGGGAATAGCATATCCAGTGATTTTTGCCAAACTGTCTGGCTTCAAAACTAAGGCGTTAAGATTTTCTTTAAAAACCTTGGAATATTGGGTCCGGTTATTCAAAAAACGGTGTTCTTGGCGGCATTACTAATGAGTCCCGCATCTCCGTCGTTGTCAACATCTGAAATAGTTTCATCTTCAATGTCTCAAAGGAATTTCAAAGTTTTTACTAATTCGCAACCTAAAGCTCCCTTTAAGTCGGGACCGACGCTTGAGCTTTATTAGTTGTATAGTCGATCCGGTCCTGTCACTAGGTGTGTTTACTATCAGTGAGTTTAATGTTACATTTTGGAAATTACGTTCTGTTCTATTGAATAAGAGGGATTCTTAAGAGGTGATGTGTGATATATTTTCCTATATTTTGACGATTAAAGCAATATTAGAACAAATTGTTGACATTCTATTAAATTCGAGGACTAGCATATCCAGTGATTTTTGCTAAACTGTCTGGTTTCAAACCTAAGGCGTTAAGATTTTCTTGGAACATCTTGGAATATTAGATCCGGATATTCAGAAAACGGTGTGATTTTCGGCATCACTAATGAGTCCCGCATCTCTGTCGTTGTCAACATATGAAATAGTTTCATCTTCCATGTCTCAAAAAAATTTAAAGGTTATTTTACCAATTCACAATCTAAAGCTCCCTTTAAGTCGCGACCGACGCTTGAGCTTTATTAATTATATAGTCGATCCGGGCCTGTCACTAGATGTGTTTACTATAAGTGAGTTTAATGCTACATTTTGGAAATGTCCTTCTGTTCAACTGAGTAAAAGGGATTCTAAGAGCTAAGGTGTGATACAATTTCCTTTATTGTGACAATTAAGGCAATATTAGGAAACATTATTGAGATTTATTTAATTCGGGGAATAGCCTCAAAGGAATTTAAAGGTTTTTACTAATTCACAATCTAAAGCTCCCTCTAAGTCGGGACCGACGCTTGAGCTTTTTAGTTGTATGGTCGATCCGGCCCTATCACTAGATGTGTTTACTATCAGTGAGTTTAGTGCTACATTTTGGAAAGTTTCTTCTGTCCAACTGAGTAAAAGGGATTTTAAGAGCTGAGATGTGATATAATTTCCTTTATTTTGAAGATGAAGGCAATATTAGAACACATTATTGACATTTTATTTAATTTGGGGAATAGCATATCCAGTGATTTTTGCCAAACTGCCTGGCTTCAAAACCAAGGCGTTAAAATTTTCTTCTTAAATCTCGGAATATTAGGTCCGGTTATTTTAAAAGCGGCGTTCTTGGCGGCATCACTAATGAGTCTCGCAGTCCCGTCAACATCTGAAATAGTTTCATCTTCCATGTCTCAAAGGAATTTAAAGGTTTTTACTAATTCACAACATCCCTTTAAGTCTGGACCGACGCTTGAGCTTTATTAGTTGTATAGTCGATCCGGGCCTGTCACTAGGTGTGCATTAGTGAGTTTAATGCTACATTTTGGAAATTTCCTTCTGTGCAACTGAGTAAGAGGTATTTTAAGAGCTTAGGTGTGGTATAATTTTCTTTATTTTGACGATTAAGGCAATATTAGAACAAATTATTTAACTTTTATTTAATTTGTGGAATAGCATATCCAGTGATTTTTGCGAAACTGCCTGGCTTCAAAACTAAGGCGTTAAGATTTTCCTAAAATCTTGGAATATTGGGTCCGGTTATTCAAAAAACGGTGTTCTTGGAGACATCACTAATGAGGCTCGCAGTTCCTTCAACATCTGAAATAGTTTCATCTTCCATATCTCAAAGGAATTTAAAGGTTTTTACTAATTCACAATCTAAAGCTCCCTCTAAGTCGGGACCGACGCTTGAGCTTTTTAGTTGTCTGGTCGATCCGGCCCTATCACTAGATGTGTTTACTATCAGTGAGTTTAGTGCTACATTTTGGAAAGTTTCTTCTGTCCAACTGAGTAAAAGGGATTTTAAGAGCTGAGATGTGATATAATTTCCTTTATTTTGAAGATGAAGGCAATATTAGAACACATTATTGACATTTTATTTAATTTGGGGAATAGCATATCCAGTGATTTTTGCCAAACTGCCTGGCTTCAAAACCAAAGCGTTAAGATTTTCTTCGAAAATCCCGGAATATTAGGTCCGGTTATTTAAAAAGGGGTGCTCTTGGCGGCATCACTAATGAGTCTCGCAGTCCCGTCAACATCTGAAATAGTTTCATCTTCCATGTCTCGAAGGAATTTAAAGGTTTTTACTAATTCACAACATACCTGTAAGTGTGGACCGACGCTTGAGCTTTATTAGTTGTATAGTCGATCCGGACCTGTCACTAGGTGTGCATAAGTGAGTTTAATGCTACATTTTGGAAATTTCCTTCTGTACAACTGAGCAAGAGGTATTTTAATGGCTGAGGTGTGGTATAATTTCCTTTATTTTGACGATTAAAGCAATATTAGAACAAATTATTTAACTTTTATTTCATTTGGGGAATAGCATATCCAGTGATTTTTGCCAAACTGCCTGGCTTCAAAACTAAGGCATTAAGATTTTCTTTAAAAACCTTGGAATATTGGGTCCGGTTATTCAAAAAACGGTGTTCTTGGCGGCATTACTAATGAGTCCCGCCTCTCTGTCGTTGTCACCATCTTAAATAGTCTCATCTTCCATGTCTAAAAGGAATTTCAAAGTCTTTACTAATTCGCAACCTAAAGCTCCCTTTAAGACGCCACCGATGCTTGAGCTTTATTAGTTGTATGGTCGATCCTGCCCTGTCACTATAGGTGTGTTTACTGTCAGTAAGTTTAATGCTACATTTTGGAAATTTTCTTCTGTTCAACTGAGTAAGAGGTATTTTAAGAGCTGAGGTGTGGTATAATTTCCTTTATTTTGACAATTAAGGCAATATTAGAACAAATTATTGACATTTTATTTAATTCGGGGAATAGCACATCCAGTGAGTTTTGCCAAACTGCCTGGCTTCAAAACTAAGGCGCTAAAATTTTCTTTAAAATCCTTGGAATATCCCGTTATCCAAAAAGCGGTGTTCTTGGCGGCATCATTAATGAGTCCCGCATCTCTGTCGTTGTCAACATCTGAAATAGTTTCATCTTCCATGTATCAAAGGAATTTAAAGGTTTTCAGTAATCTGCAACCTAAAGCTCGCTTTAAGTCGGGACCGACGCTTAAGCTTTATTAGTTATATAGTCGATCCGGCCCTGTCACTGTAGGTGTGTTTACTATCAGTGAGTTTAATGCTAGATTTTGGAAATTGCCTTCTGTTTAATCGAGTAAGAGGGATTTTAAGAGCTGAGGTGTGATATAATTTCCTTTACTTTGACGTTTAAAGCTATATTAGAACAAATTATTGATATTTTATTTAATTCGGAGAATAGTATATCCAGTGATTTTTGCCAAACTGTCTGGCTTCAATACTAAGGCGTTAAGATCTTCTTTGAAAATTTTGGAATATTAGGTCCGGTTATTCAAAAAACGGTGTTCTAGGCGGCATTACTAACGAGTCCCGCATCTCTGTCGTTGTCGACATCTGAAATAGTTTCATCTTCCATAACTTAAGGGAATTTCAAACTTTTTACTAATTCGCAAACTAAACTCCCTTTAAGTGGGAGGCCGACGCTTGATTTTTATTAGTTTTATAGCCGATCTGGCCCTGTCACTAGGTGTGCCTGTCATCAGTGAGTTTAATGATATTTTCTTATAATGTCTTGCTGTCAAATTAAATAAAGGCGATTTTAAGAGCTTAGTGATATCATTGCCTTTATTTTGACGATTATAACAACATCAGAACAAATTTCTAATATTTGATTTAAATTCGGGGAATCTAGTATTTTTTTGCTAAACAGTCTGGCTTCTAAATAAAGGCGTTAAGGCTTTCTCTGAATATTTTGCAATATTAGATCCGGTTACTCAAAAACTCGTAATGCAACTGCCATAAACTTGAGTTATTAAATAGTCTTGGAGCGTTAGAATTATAATGTAGAGTATTTCTGAGAAGAAAGCAAGTGAAAAATCAGCGCAAATTAAAATTTTGAATATTGCAAAAAAATATTTCTCAAAAACGACTGTACGGATGTTGATATATTTTAATGGCGTGATAGAACCTATGTTTCGTTTATAGGCGAAGTTTGTCTCTTAGGCTCTCTACAATTTTTTGAGACTTTTAAGTTGCCTTTACTTAAAAATAGGTTATCTGATTTTGATGAAATTTAAAATTTAGAGGTGTTTGAAAATTCTTCCACTGCAAATTCTAATTCTTGGCGAAATCACCATGTTTTATCTAAAAGGAATTTAAAGGTTTTTACTAATCCACAACCTAATGCTCCCTTTAAGCCGAGGACCGACGCTTGAGCTTCATTGGTTTTACAATCAATCCGGCCCTGTCGGTAGGTGTGCCTATTATCCATATGTTTAGAAATTTACGCCTATTAAATTAAATAAGACAGATTTTTAGAGCTGGAGTATGATATAATTTTTTGGTTTTGACTATTAAAACAGTAGGTACTAGAACAAATTATTGATATTTTACTTAAATTTGGGTAGTAGTAGTAGTAGTAGTACCAGTAGTAGTAGGTACGTCCTGTTGAAATACTTGTATAGCTTGTAAGAGTAGCGTATTTTACTTAAGATGTTATATTTATATAAAATAGCCGTTTTATATTTCAACGAAATTTTTTTATTTTAACTAACGGAATCTACTTGTTCAACAAACATGAAATATGTATCATGTTCGAAAATATATTTCATTTTTGTCATACAAGCATGTCTAAAGCAAGCATTTTAATTAGGGATTTCTAAAACGCAGGTTAAAATATTAACTTTATTCGACATTTATTAGGTATGTAATTAATGATATTTTCTTATTAAATCACTCAAAAGATGATTAAGTATAACTGTTCCCGTGTCGTCGTTTTGTTACGCTGGTTGAGACTTTTTCCATTGAATAAATTAGTACCTACATGAAACTTACCACGGTGACTAATATTTGTAAGATTTTAAAATGTCCTATAACATTATAGCATACAGCTAAACGGAAGTACTACTGGTTTTAGTAATATTTACAATTAGTGTTAAATGGAGGTGGTTTAATATAATATTATTACGTGGTCAGTAAAGAATTCCGGATGTGAGGTTACTTAGTACCTATGTTTTTGATAGAATAATATTAGAAATCAAATACTAACAGTTTTGCATTATTGATGTCCTCTCACTTGCTCGTACCCATTTGTTCGTCACTATTTGCTCGCCACAATTTGCTCGCCACAATTTGCTCGCCATCATTTGTTCGCCATCATTTGCTCGCCATCATTTGTTCGCCATATTTGTTCGCCATCATTTGCTCGCCATCATTTGTTCGCCATCATTTGCTCGCCTATAGTTTGCTCCTGGGTCTCTATGGCCAACAACTGTTTGCTAACCAATCCAATTGTCTGCCAGGCAGATGTCGGACAAGAAATTTATTCTTAAAATATATATTATCTGTAAGCATATGCAGATGGTAATTCTCTAAATCTTTTATTACCTTTAAGGAATATTGACGCTATTTCACTCAAACTTAGTAACTTTTTGTTTCTGTGTCCACCCTGAGTTGACTGATGTTGAGAGACATTTTCTAGGCCTTGTAGATTTCAGGCTGCGATAGTAAACTTTTTATCTTTTATGGCTGCCATATTGGATTATCACACCATTAGACAGACAAAAAAAAATAGCTTTTTAAATTGGTAACCAACATAAACATTCACAGCAATAGAAATTTCGTTTTAGCGTCTGAAAATTATGAAAATTTGTATCCAGAGAGATAGCTACCCCACCGAACAATATTTGCAAGGATTTCAAGAAGTTTAGCTGTTTGTGGCAGGTTTAGAAAGCCGCAAGGGCCGTATAGAAAAGGAATTATTGCCAATTAAGTGAATGTGCTTGCTCAATTAGCGATTGATCCAGAAAGCTCAAGCCGAAGAATTTCTCAAGAGTTAATGATTTAAATGTGAGGAAAATGCTCAAAAAACATAAGTACCACGATTATAAATTCACATCTGTACAAACTCTTCATCCTGGTGATGGTAATAAAAGATTGGACTTTTGTTATTGATTTCGTGAAAAACTGCAGCAAGATCCACATTTTTCTAGAAAAATGCTATAGACTGGCGAGTCTTTATTTACAAATTCGGGAATGTTTAACAGGAAAAATCTTCATCACAACACCACAGAGAATACCCGTTTAATAGGCCGCAAGTTCCATATTCTTTGAACGTATGGGTTGGCCGTTTAGATAATGCGGATCTGGGTTCATTCTTTATCGATGGGCCTTTAGATAGGCCAGAATATTTGCCTTTTTTCCAAACAAATTTAGAAGATATGCTATACGAATTGCCATTAGCAACCTTTCACAAACACAAAGACGTACCTGGTCCTCACAACGTCTGCATTGTCCTAAGATTATTTAGATGCACGTTTTCCGAATTCATGGCTTGGTACGTTTGCTCCTGTTCGTTGGTCTCCACGAATGCCGTGCTCAACAGCTAGAAATTACTTTCTGTGGGGAAATTGTAAAAGTTTATAACCCCGGCGGAAAACATCGGTCATCTTTACCTCAAAATCGAAAATGCCCTCGACTCCAGTCCGAGGCAGACTATCCAAAAACCAGTGGACAATAGTATATTATTTTATATGGAGGAAAAGTGATACTCTTCATGACGCGCTCGTGTTTAACAGCCGAACGGAGTGAGGCTGGTAATAGAGAGCAAGTCATGAAAAGTAACTTTTCCTCCAAATAAAATATGCTGTTTTTTCTTCAAATGTCGACAAATTAATGCAAAAACGTCTCTTTTTGATAGTAATAATTTTTAAACATAATTGGGTTCGCAAGGCGGTTTAGACCGGTGTCGGTGAGTAGGCACAGGTTGTTGCTATAGTAATGTAACAGAAAGCTGTCAGTGGACACTGTCAACAATATTAATTTATTTTTTACAATTATTGCGTCTCCGGTTGCGTTCGCATTGTACATTCAATATTCATTTGAATGATAAATAAAAGTTTTAGTTTTGTTTTTAGTTTAATAAATCTTGAGTTGTAGACGCTTGTTTTCTTGTTTCTATCTATGTTGCTATGATAACACTTTTCCCTCCGCTGGCGGGAAAGTGAAAACTAAAGCTCCGGCGGAGGAAAAATGAAACTTTACGGTCGCCTACACAGTCGAAAAATGACAGATTTACTGACGTTTGAAGAAAAAATGAGTGTATGGACCTAACTCTGCATCATAAATAACCGCGCCCTTTGAACAATATAAATAATCATGGTGTTCTTGCATTTGTCATTTTGTATCGTTAGACCAATAGAACAATTTCGGTATTTATGGAGATTTTTTTTGAGGCTGTCATGGGCTGGCGATTAGCGCGTTACATTTCTAAGCTCACGGTCTTAGGTTCAATTCCCATTATGGAACATCGGATTTTTAACCCCGTTCTCCCTCGCAAGACAATGGCAAACCAGCGAGGTATTCTGCCGAGTACATCTTCTTTGCAGTAGAAGTATTTACACTTCCCGTGGTTCGGAGTCCACGTTAAGCTGTAGGTCCTCTATGTCTGTGGCAATTTTAACGCGCAACACAAGCATAAGAGAGAAGATCGCTACATCTCGTAAGAGATAAAGCACTCGAAGAACAAGATGATGGAGTTTTTTGGAGGTTATGTTGGTTACCAATTTAGAAAGCTAATTTTTTGTCCATCTAATGATGTGACAACCTAATATGGCGGCCATAAGAAATAAAAAAATTTGCTATCATAGTAACTAAAAATATAAAGTTACCAAGTTTGATTGAAATAGCATCAGTGGTAGGAAGATAATAATTAATTTCTAAAATGACAATTTTTAGTTTTTTCGTAATAAATCACAATCGAATCAAAATATCCAGGATTCCTTTCAGATTCTCAATCGCCATAAAAAAAGCGCAACTTTGCTTTAAGTCAATTGACTTCGTATCTCTTACCGTTTCCAAGATTCCAATGGTGACCATAGAAAAATGCACCACCCTGTATAGGCGGTTATTTATCATATCGGTCTTAATTAATAAGTTGGAGAATTTAGCGAAAATCACACAATTTCTCTGAGAGTTTCAGATTTTTTTAACGAAAGTGCTATCAAACAAACATCTCTAACTTCCGCTTGCAGTTCCTCACTTTTTCCAAAAGCTTATTGAACTGAATGATAACACTAGTAAGTAAAGATTTCATTTATAAACCAAAACATTGTTCTTTAGCATTGATGCAATTATAATTAGTAATACGAGCAAACTGAAGTTGAGCAAATGTCTTCGCGAGCGTCGCTCCCAACGAGCAATCGGGGGCGAGTAAATAGCGGCGAATAAGTAGTGCCGAATAAATTACTTATACCCATATTATTTCTATCACCGGAGGTTAGTAACCACAAAAAGTACAAAATTAAGTATCATAATAATGGCGCGCAGTAATAAATAACATGTGTTTAAAAAATGACATTTAAGCAAATTGCTTTAACGATAACGTATGGCGTAGCTTTGTTCTAATGTAAATATAACCTACACTTAACAGCGATAAAAAGCTACAAAATATAGCTGTTAATTGTTTCTTGCCTTACTCCCTTGAAATCCATATCATTAGTTTAAAATAATAATCACACTATCAACATGTTTTATTGTATTTTGTGCTTTATACGTACTTCAACAGATGAATCTCATATTCAAAGGCAGTATAAACATTTGCAGTTGACAGCACAGTGGATTTTGGTTTCGAACTTGGCTCTGGTTTTGTACTCCAAAATTACCAATAGCGGGGAATTTATGGGCTCAACTTTCCCATATCCACTTTACTTATGTCGTTGCAAAACTGCAAAACTTATATTGTTGAATGTCAATGTATGATTGTATTCTAAAAAGTGTTTACCGTAGTTAGATTTTTCTGGCTGTTTGTATTTGTAGAAGGGTATGTGTTCTCTGTATCTGGCATTAAAATTTCTAATTGTTTGGCCTATGTATACATAATTACAATGTGAACAGTTTAATTTGTAAACACCTGCTTGGAACAAATCTTTAAGGTGTTGAAAGTGTTTTATTTATAAATTACTGAAATCTCACATAGGTACGTATAAAATCGAAGTATATGTAACATTCTTAGAATGGTCTATTAGATACATTTTTTGAATTGGTAATTACTACATTATTTTTAATTACTGTGTCAATCAGTTTTGTGCTGTAGCCATTACTGTTTGCAACTTGTTTAATAATAACTGAAACCTCTTTAGTGTAATTATTGTTTTCTAGAAAATCTATTAGAGTTCTATGAATCAAAGACCTATAGACTGCTAATGTATATGTTTTATGGTTATATGAGTCCGGTAGTATTGTGATACCTATTTGTGTAGGTTTCGTTGCTTTTGAAAATGAGATATTGTATGTCAAAATACATACGTATAAAGCACAAAATAACATTAAGCCTGTTGTAATTGTATTAATTGAATCTATTAACAAAATATATGCTTCTTATTTTTCTCTAAAAACCATTATTGTTATGTAAATTGTCGTCGTCGTCCTGTCATGGATTAGGAATAATTGCTTGTTCCGGCGTCCATCGTCTCCAAGGGCGTCCAACGTCTCTTCTTCTTCTTGGTTTGTAGCTATACGTCTGACGAGGGATTCTTCCTTCGTCCATCCTATCGAGATCTTTGCACCATTGTCGTCTATATTTATGTATCATTGTTGTTAGCGGGGAGATGTTGAGTTCATTTCGAATATCTTCGTTTCTAATATGTTCGAGTCTCGAACATCCCTTAACGGCTCTGAGAAATTGTATTTCTGCAGCTTGTTGTTACTGATTTCTTTTCTTCATATGACCTAAGATTCGCAGCCATTATTAAAACAGGTATAATATGGCCATCGTCTGTAAAACTTAGGCCTCGTTTTGTTTTTGAGATTTTTCTGTATAATACCACATATAGGTACGTGTGAATTTTATGGTTTTTTTGTATGTCTATGTTTGTTATGTAAATAAATTTAATAATTAAGGGGCTACTAAAGTGTCTAAAATATGCCTTCCCTATTGTAGCTACTTTAATAGGCACCCTTTCTAAAGAATGTTTTTAATCAGTAGACAGCATATTCAAAATTGTAAAACAGTGGGAAAATGCTCAGATATTGACAAGAACTTTTGAAAAAAAAGGCCAAAACAAAAAGTGAAACCGAAAATTAAGATATATAGACATATAATTGAGTGAAATTGATTGACCTTATCATAAAGTACAACCCTTTAAGATCATAATGTATACAACTCCAGTTCAAGATTTACTGAAATTTTCTTAAAATCGCAACAATACCAAGACCCTGTAAGCTATTTTAGTGGCTTAACATAACTTGCAGCCAAGAAGTTATCGCAACTTAGCTAAGCTACTACTTTTCCAATAGAAAAACATGCTCAATTAACTTTATTTTAAGTAAAATAAAGGAAGGAACATCATGGATTGCTTACGAAAAAGGCTGCACTAGATTTTGAACTTCCAGGCCCTTTATGGTCTTCCTAACCTATATTATTTTGACAAAGGGCATTTATGAAGAAATACCGGTAAGATCAAAAATCTTATTTTTTCCCAACCAACCAAAATTACAATATATTTTAAATACCTACTATAAGTAGGTGAAGACAACGAAACTGGAGCGATTTAAAAACTAGAAACATTAATTAACTTTCTTAGGTTTAAGTAGGGACAAAGTTCCAACTTTACAGGAAATCTAAAATATAATCTCGGAAGCAGAAAAGCCGCAATCTTTGAGGTTTTGTCGGCGTTCGGGCTCTTTAAACTTTAAAACGATCGTTTCAGATCCATTTCAGATTAGTATTCGATTCCTTTGAATGCCAGATAACCGTTTAGGTTGGCATAAAATTGAATTTATTTATTTGGTGTAGGCCTATTTTCGTTATTACAGCGTACCACAGACGCCAGTGAGTAGCTTCGGCATAACCAAAATATTTATTATACAGAGGGTTAAACATCTATCGAAATTTCTGGAAAAATTGGAAAAGAGCTCAAGTGATTTCTTGAAAGGGAATATGCCAAATTTTACCAATGCTAGTGAAAAAAATAGCAAGTGGTAATTCATTAAACAGGTTCAAGAATAGTAACTATGTTTTAAAGATAGTTGTAAATGGTTTATATTCGTAAGCCAAATGATATTTTTGAAAATGCTTTTGGTTAACCATATATAATATTTTTTTGGAAATTCTCGTTAAAATGTACTTTGTATTAAGAATTTAGTTTACCTTCCCCGTTACCTTTTGTTTCCGAAATAAAAGCTAATTGAATATTAATTGAGATCTTCGTTCTACAGGAAATGTTATATGTGGACTTAATTTAGTGAAATTGTTTCACCTTGTTACAAAATACCATACTTAACAACATAATCAGCACAACCCCAATGTCAAGACTTATCTATTTTTCTTACAATCAGAATAATGCCAAAACTCTGCAACAAATTCATTTTAAAGCATACTATATGTATTGGTTTTTACATTGGCTGCAATTCGTTTTGCAGCGTTCAGGTAAACGGCCCCACGAGCCAACAGGGAAACGAATATAATAGTTTGCGGATGTAAATAGTTACATTTAAGTTTGAATTGCCAGGTAGGTTTAGGATCCCTTTAAAAAGATTGTAGGATATTTCGAATCATCCTTCTCCACTTAGATTTCGTTTATGACAATTATGTTTTTTTCTAATTGCGTACTTATTTTAATTATATGAATGCATCTTGGAATAATGATTTCATAAGAGATGATTGTACTAGATATTGTTAGAACATTTATCGTCGCTCGTCAGGAAGTTTCCAGGAAAGAAGATTTTAGTTAAAATCTCTTTGTACTTATGTTATACGAGGAGAGTTCCAAAACTTTTCCGCCTAACTCCTTTAAGGAAGCGGTAACGCCTTAATTTTTCTAACCTTTAATTCTTATACCTACATTTTTATTGAGCACATTGGATGTACAAAACAGTTTAAGGCGAGATTTTAAAGAAGGAGAGAATCGTTAAATCTGGTCGTTGTAAGGCATTTTTTCAAAAGAAATTAAATAACAACTCCAAAATATATACAGCACGAATCTAATCTCCTACACTGTGGTAAAAGTTTACACCACTAACGCAGTGTTGAGGAAGAACATCTATGAAAGATCAGTCCAAATCAGAAAGACTACAGAAATGACCAAAAATATATCATCGCTCGTATTGAGGAAATGGTTCTTGCTAACCGCTACCGAATTGCCATTTTTATACAGTTGAACGAATTTTGTATGCTCATTTTAATTTATCAAAAGGGTCAGAAACAAATTAGTGAAATCGTGCCTAGCAATCAGCAGTAAGAATAATGTATGTACTACATTGTAATTATTGATGATCAAACAAAAATCTATGCAATGGAAACATTGGTACGGGCTTTTTCGTCGATCCGCAACAGGATAGGTGGAAAAGGCCTACGGCTTAGCTCAGAGGAGTAGGGGTGGTTCACGGAAACCGCTTACGGAAAGGTAATCTTCCTAATTGTATACAGGGTATGTCGAAATTAACGGGCGCTATCTTCCGAATCACAGCTGATTGCAGGTTCTCGTGGAAGGCCGAGAAGCCAGCAGCTTACGGGAATCGGACTCACCTTTATTGTGCCTCCTCCTGTATATAAAGCTTGCAAAGTTCATGCACACAATAAAAAAATACACAAAAAAAGATATGGCAAATTTTTAAGACCCAGCCAGTGGCGTCGGAGTTTACAATTTAATACAATTTATGAATACACTTTACAGTTAACCAAAAGAAGAAAGGACAACTGGCGAATGAAGGTCGGCTCACGTCACTTAAAAAAAAAGGTTCAGCGCTTGAAACTTGAAAATGAAATCCGGAAAAAGTTTTCACGACACCAAAAATTACTTCTCCCACCTTAGTGTTGTTTGATAGAGGCAGGCGCAATTTCAGGGTGTTCTTAAGATGCAGGAAAAATCCGTAGGCAAGCCCCTAAAGACTGGATCGAATGGAGTCAACGTTAAGGGCCAAGACTTGAATGCATTTATCGCAACAGCGGCACAACCAGAGGGACAGGCAATGGGCTCGATATTAATCCACCAAAGGCGTTCAGCAAATTCGCAATAAATTGCCTTCCAAGGGTTAAAATTCCAGCGTGTTTCTTTATTCCGACACTTGTCGATGGTTCTGTTCACCCCACGGTGAAAACAGCGATACGGAAATCACGCGATGGACACCCATCGAAAACCCAAGCCGCCCCTGCAGAAGTTGAATGCCGTGCTTATCGCAAGCAACCGGGCCGAAGAAGATGTTAAAATCGACTGAAGAGAAAAAAGAAAACGCAATGCCAATATGCATCGGCCGAAAATGTTTCACCACATTACGAAATACGTTGCAATAATTCTAGAAAAATTTAACGCGTAGGACACCAAGTGCAAGAAATTTCTAGGTCAAGGGCGTAGACAAAATATGAATCGGCAATTCTCCATGATAACAGAAAAAAAAGTCCGCACCAAACTGTATTTGGGAAATATATAAATCTAAAATATAGTTATCGGCTTAAGAGCCGCAATTAAAATGAAACTTTAATTCAGATGAAGCAGCAAAACTAAACGAACATAACAACATCAACAGTCTCCATTGTCGATGCAGACAAAATAAAGACGCATTTTTTTTAGAATTCTTTATGGATTACTTTCAGTCAAAAATGACAATGGCGGATGAATATTAGGTCAATTTGATATGGAAAATAGTGAAGAAATAGAGGGAAAACGTCACTGTTAGTTATCTTTTTTGATTTATTCATGCTACCCCCTTCTCTCGGAACCGCTTTTGTATTACTTCTGAGGGGTGCGGGCGTCCCTTACACACTAACCATTCATGCAACATGCACCCTAAACTTAACTAAGCGAAATGCGGTCGCCTCAGCCGGGGTTCGACCACGCGTCCCCTTGAACCACATTTCACTGTGACCTCGTGTGACAGCACGTATTCGCACTGCCCCATCGAGGTCCCTACGGTTAGTTATCTGACTACCTAACTCCCGCTTCATGACAACGCCTCCTGAAAAATGCTTTGCCGAGTTCAATCGCCCAATGTGTACCCCTGAGGAAATCCCTAGCGATTTATTCTTATTTATAAATCGCAAGCAACAATAGGGGGTTCTGGAAAATTCTGATATGGCAGAAATAGGTTATAAGTATTACCAGTCCCAAGAAAAATAATTACTTATATTTCTGAAAATCTTAAAATCTCGTTACAAGAAGTATATAAACGTTAATGGAGATTACGTTAAACAATTATAAAATAATTTCTTACTCTGTTGTTTCTCTAACCTAGTTAGGTTGGAAATATTTGAAACTCCCCTTGTATGATAGAAATTTTAGGACAATTCTTATACATGGACCGCTTATTATTGCAATTGACCAAAAACTAGTTAGTTCCTAATTTTCGTAGGTATTTTTATATGTAATACAATTTATAAGACAGAAATAAAAAAAAATGTTTATAAACATGTAAAAAATAGCGTTAGGTGAGCGGAGGCATAAACTTCAGATGTGATACTTAACTGATTATATTTACGAATTTTTTCAGAATACATAAGTATTTGTTATATGAAGCCCTATTTTCTTTAAATCACCGCGACATTTAAACCTTTTTATATAGAAAATCAAATCATAGCTATTTTGTGAAATTTATTGCATGTATACGTTGAACGATTCATTTCTTGGAGATGTTGCGATCTATCATCTTATAACTGTGTTGTGTGTGCCACAGACATATAGGATCTACAGCTTAATGTGAGTTCCGAACCAGAGAAAGTGTAAATCCTTCTAGAGAATATCTTGCTGGTTTGTCATTGAACGGCCGTTAAAAACTCTTCCCTCTGGTTCTGAGAGTTGAACTCCAGACCGCTTGCGTAGAAGTTTAACGCTTAGACCTCACGTTAGGAAGCAAATAACCAGAAATATTGTACATTCGGCATTAGCTAAAGTATTATTTAATTACACAATCTCCAATTTAAAAAACTACAATGATTTCTATTTAAATTCCAATTTTCGTTTGTTTTTTATTAGAACGTTTTTGATTCTATTTTGCAATTTTAGAAGAATTGCATCTATTTATAACATTTTGTATTTTTTGTATAAGTGAGAACAAAGTATTTTCCATATCTATGGCGTATTTGTTTGCGGAAACAAGACGTATTTATTTACAGATAAGCTCCTAGATTGAAAAATGTGATATAACCAGTACGACCTATGATTGAATTTTAAATCCTAGCGGTACTAAACAGAAAATTGATTTGTATTTTGGGTAGTTGACGATATATATGTATTATTAATTGCGACTGGCAAATCAGTTATATTGAATGAGTTTCATGAATTTTCTTCTAACTACATATATCATAATAATTGTGTATCATGGTCATTTGAACTTGAATACAAAACCCAATCCGGCTTGACTAAAGCTTTCGTATTTGTATTCTGCAGATATTGTGCCTCTGTCAGAGGCAGGTGCCTCATTTGCCAAACCCTTGATCCGCCATTGACAATTAAATTGTTACAAAAAAGCGGCATCCATATAAAGGTAGTAATTCTGTCGAGAAATATTTTAAACATAACTTGATGGAAGTAGATGTGACATACGCAATACTTAATTACTTCGTAAGTGGTAGCATTTTCAAATATTTCTTGCGAAACTATATTGAAAATTTGAAATAAACTGTCTTTTAATTTTAAATATGCTCTAAAAGCCTGCCATTAATTGAGTTTCTTACAAATTTAACAGGATTTTTCTTTCTACATATTCTAGTTAGGTATCCGTGCCTTTATTATAATTGTATAATATCTTTGCAAATAACTAAAAGTAACTAAGTAAGAATGTATTTTTAAGAGATTACTTAAGAATATCTTTAGGACGATCTTGAGACCTGAAGAATTTCATATTTTGGCATTTCTACAAGAATATAATCCTGTCTCTAAGTGATTACCATAAAACACTTGTTAACAAATATCTGTCAAGACGCGTTGATGGAATTCCAGATGTGCAGTCATAAAATCCCAAAGGGCTGTGTACCGACAATAAATTAAGACATCTTTAAAAGTGTCTAGCAAAAGCTTTTTTGTCCAAAAAACTTAAACGGAAAAGTGTGGAAGCTTCCATACAGATATTTGTCGGAGTTGTACGTACAAACGCAGATTTAAAACTGTTTTTTCTTATTTGTAAAGGCTATTTTGGGCGATTTCTTTAACAGCTTTTCTTATCTCGCTGCAGAGAGTCATTACTGTACCCTTAAGCAATATCTTAGAAGTAACTCTGCGTATCAATAGTGGCTCTTGCATGTTTCTTATGGGAGAGCAACTTACATTTAAAAGAAGAAGGAACCTTACCAGTAATTAATTAAACGTCTGTGGAGGAAATCCATACGTCTGTCTTTTTCATTCATGAAATATTCAGCATATATTCATTAAAATTATTAGTATTTTAATTTTTTTTCTATTGCTTAGATTGCTAACGCGCACAATTGATCCTAATCATAGTGTTTCTCGTAAAGCATTTTATACGATTAAGGTTGAACAGCGATTCAATTTCAAGAGTTATCATGGATATCATATAAACTATTCTTAATTGTTATGCCTACCCTAGAAATATACTTATTAAATCATTGACTGCAAATGATATAATATTGCCAACGTATAGACGCGTTCCTATTTTATAAATTAGAAGTCATGGTTATAATTCGTGTTGAAAAGTCTAAAAATCTGTGACGTATACTATACTAAACGATAAAACAGTATCTTCTGAAATCATTGCACAGAGATATTCCCGTAAGACAAAGAGTTTTCATATATGTTTTATGCAACCCATTTTACAAGTCACAGCTGACCTTAATTCTAATTTGAAATTTGTATATGATAGGGCAATTTCCTTCTACTTACATGACAAATATTTCTTAAAATATAGGTAGTTGTTTGCACAGCGTTAAGTATCAAAATCGGCGGAAGCAGATGAAAAACTCACAAAGAAATAGGCCGCAGGCCTAACAAATGAACAAGAAGAAGAACAGATATTCGCATAGCCATTGATGCACCATTACTGCATTTGCCATAAATTAGGCATATTCGAGGTGTGTTCAACTGAAACCCATCTTTGCTTTATATAAAATTTATTCAACAAATTAATTACAAATAATTACCGTCACAGTTAAGGCACATATCCCATTGTTTTACTAACCGACGTATACTCTGCTCATAGAATTCTTGTGGCTGCTGATTGAAGAAGTTTTCCACAGTTATCTGTTCTTCTGCTTCAAACTCAAAATGCCGACCTTTTAACGCCTTTTCAGCGGTCAAAAAATATGGAAATCGCAAGGCGATAGAACCGGCCTGTAAGGTGGATGCTCTAAAACCCTCCATTTCTTTCGTAGAAGATTTTCTTTTACAACATTAGCAACATGAGGCCTAACATTGTCGTGCAGCAAATTGACCCCACGCGTAGGTTGTCCTCGACGTTTCCGTCTTATTGCTTAATGAAGCCTGTTCAAAGTTTTATTGTACAAATATACATTGACACTTACTCCAGGTTCCTTAAACTCCATCAACAGGGGTCCTTTATGGCCGAAAAAAAAATGTTAACATCGCCTTGCCTACAGAAGGTTGTGCTTTAAACTTCTTCGGTGTTGGTGAACTTCAATGTTTCAACTGCATCGACGATAACTTACTGAATGGCTCGTAGTAACGGCACCAAGTTTCGTCAATAACAACTATTGATAGAAGAAAGTCATCACGATTTTGCCTATAGTCTGTGAGGTGTTGCAGAGATAAGCCCATTCGCAAGCATTTTTGTTCATTAGACAAAAGACGAGGAATCCATTGCGAACAAACTTTGCTGTAACCCGGATTACGAACAACACTATGGACAGATCCTACACGCGCGCTAACAATTTCTGTGATTTCTCCAATTAATATTCGACGATTTTCTCTAATAAGGCCTTCCACACATGCCATATTGTTTTCTGTTAATGCAGTACATCGTGCACCTGGTGGCGACTAATCCATAGTGCCTTCTTTTCCATTCTTAATTTTCGGCATTATTTATTCACAGTTGGGTACGCAATACATGCATTTCCATATACTGCTTACATTCACGTATGAATCTGCAATGGCTACAAACCCTCAGCGCCTAAAAATTGTAGGATCGCACGCTGATAAAACTTGTATGGATTTTCAACAACAAGCGCCATTTCAAGATCGAAGTTTTAAAAGTCAATCAAATTCAAACGCGAGTGACTTATTAATGTGTTGCTTACAATGATTCCTAATGTATAAAAAATTAAAATTAGATTTAAGGTTGGCTACGACTTGTAAAATGGGATGCATACAAATATATATGAGGGTGTAGTATCAAAACCTGCAATTTGCATTTCGTATCATTTTTTTATATTGTTCGACTAACAGTGTCAGGTTAGCTACAGATTTACTTTGCCTTGGCGTTCAAAAACAGCTCTAAAATGCATTAAAATCAATGACAAAAGTTAGGATTAGTATAAGAAACAAAATTTTGTTGATTTTGAAACTACACCCCTCATATATAAGCTCAATATCTTACGTGAATAACCCTGTAAACAAATAAATGATAAATACATGAACAGACACATTATTTTGTTGAGGGTTCTCATCTCATTCCATTGCATTGCCTTATTATTTCTAATGATTGTTCTTGTTCTTCTTCTTGTTTTTGTTCTTGTTCTTGTTCTTGTTCTTGTTCTTTTTCTTGGTCCTGTTCCTGTTCCTGTTCCTGTTCCTGTTCCTGTTCCTGTTCCTGTTCCTGTTCCTGTTCCTGTTCCTGTTCCTGTTCCTGTTCCTGTTCCTGTTCCTGTTCCTGTTCCTGTTCCTGTTCCTGTTCCTGTTCCTGTTC
>JABXWE010014490.1:0-30941 GCA_014611495.1 Limonius californicus | reverse complement strand
TATCTCAATATTGTATCAAAATACGAACGTGTTTAATATACGTTAATGTTTTTATCATTTTTGAAAATATGGTAACGTAGGAATGGATTCTTTAGCCACAAAAGCGGGTGGGTGGGTGGGTCAGCGTTATTAGAATTCATATCCGAAATGATAATTGATTTCTGAAACCGAAATTGATGTTAGAACTGCGAATTGCATGCCGATTTCAGATTCCATGACTTCTATTGAAAAACCGTTTGTGACTATAAAATAAATTTGAGGTTCAAATCCACGAACCGAACATGTAGAAATTCGGCAAAATAAAAATTACGATATTGGAGCGTTTATCTTCTAATCTTCTACGCCCTTGTCACGGCTATTTAAATTGCTTTATTTTAGCCGGTATATTAAATGATTTTCAAATCTTTTTTATGTTTTTTAACAAATCTTGGAACTTCTAAGAAAGTATGTCGAAATTGTTTTTGGAGCCCCACGAAATATATTTCATAAACAAATTAAGTTAAATTGGTGAACGTTTTCGAACCACTGTTCCATCTTCGGACCAAAAATTAATACTAAATCAAGAAAAAGACAAATAAACAGGCAGTTAGACCAAATTTGTAATAGATTACCTTTTTAGTCAAAAAATAAAACTAAACGCTTTATCAAATTTAGTCAAAAAATAAAACTAAACGTTTTATTTTTTGACTAAAAAGGTAATGTATTACAAATTTGTTCTAACTGCCTGTTTATTTGTCTTTTTCTAGATTTAGTATTAATTTTTAGTCCGAAGATGCAACAGTGGTTCGAAAACGTTTACCAATTTAACTTAATTTGTTTATGAAATATATTTCGTGGGGCTGACAAGGTTGTTCCATTTAATTTTACTTAAAAATATTTCTGCCTGAGAGTAGTTACTGAAAATTAGAAACAGGAAAACCCAATTTGGATTTAGAAATACAACAAGACAGGCCTTATTCAGTGTACAAGTATTAATACAAACATGTCAAGGCATTAGCTGTGACATGTTTATATTTCTCACAGACGTCAAGAAAACTTTCGTACCAAGTACAATGGAAAGACAATCATAGCCATTCCTCCACGGTCTCTCTGCATTTCTGTTTTTTATCTGTGGACTAGTCTTTGTCAATATTTGGTAATAACTGGTCCGATATACCTCTTAACGTTGATTACAATTGCATAATTTTCTTGTTTTAAATATTATAAATATCGCTTGCTCTTCTCTTGCATATTTGTTCTTCTATTTCCGTGTATTTGTTTGGAAGCAACTTTTCTTTCGATTTTCTTACTTTGTATTTGATCGTATTCGATCTCTCAATAAAATTCGTCTCGCCCCCATAAGGGCGAAAGCGTGTTTAGTTAATAATGTATTATTTCTTCTTGTTTCATCGTGTTTTAATCTCCGTTTTGCTCGTTCGGAAAACACGCTGTTCTACAGTCATTTTAAACATCCTCGTGGCCATCTTCGAACCGTTTACACAACTCAGATACATTAATACGACTTAAGGTATTATTACCGCACACAGTTTCCATCATTTCCTAATTTTCTGGCACAATTTTGCCAAAGTTTAATATTCACTCGTTGTTCCATTACAACTGACAGAAACAGGATATACGCGCAGAAAATATCATACGTTAACAGGTCTTCACTTGACCACCCTCTATTATATATATATATATATATTATGATGCTTTACTTTTAGTTCAGTTTTACATTACTTCAGAGCTGCACCGGGAGTTACATTACCAAATGTCCTACGTCTATTAATTTATAAAATTCTATGGTCCTTAATTTAATTATATCAGCAAATATAGGTTATGATCTCCTGGAACATCTACTCCTGGATACGTTTTCGTTGCTGTTAATACAATTACAGTACCTTCCTTAATTAATTCGTATTCAATTTGGTTTCCACTACCACAGTTTCGATATTATTATGAACGACCTGAAGCGTTTTACGTAAAAAGTCTTCTCGGTAGGAACTTTTAATACAGAACTGTGTGCATATTTTTTTCTATCGCTGAAAATATGGAAGCTATGATTGCAGACCGCATCTCCGTCTTTTATATTTCCGGTTCCTAAAAGTATAGTGATTTATTTTTCCTTCGTAATCGCGATTCTGTTCAAATTCTGTTAAAGGTCACACGTTCATTTTAATAAGTCAATTTCACATTACAATTCAATCCTACCTAAGCTAACAAATCTATTAATATATGTTTTTAACTGTATCGTATAACGAAACTAAATAACATTCACTACATTACAATTCCTTCCTGCTTTCAGGAGTTGCTCAAATCCAACTCTGGCAACAACTTCTTGGCGTGCCCTCTGTCAGCAAATATCATTCTAGCGCTCATCCATGCTGGTGCAAAAGGGGAAACTGCTCGTCAAATCAGCCAAAGCTTGCACCTACCCGAAAGCAACGAGGAGATTCAAGAAATTTTCCGCGAATTAATCCCACACGTAAACTACAGCGATGAAGTATATAGCCTTACCAGCGCTAACAAAGTTTATCTTAAACACGGCTTCCAAATTGCCGAACCATTTAAAAAAACTGCCGTCGATATCTACGGTTCAGATGTCCAGACCATCGATTTCGTCAAAGCCGAACAGGCTGCCAACGAAATTAACAAATGGGTGGAAGAGAAGACCCATGACAAAATTAAGAACTTGATCCAGAAAAAAGATTTGGATGAATCAGTAGTTGCTGTTCTTGTCAATGCTCTATACTTCCAAGGTAAATGGCAGAAAAAATTCAGCGTTGGATCTACCAAAAAGAGGGCTTTCCACCTTAGCAGCAAGGACCAAATTGAAATTAATATGATGCAACAAACCTCTCAATTCAATTATTTCGAACGTCCTGAACTAAAGGCCAAATACTTGGAATTGCCTTATGTAGGTACTGAAGTCACCTTGACCATTGTTTTACCCGATGATGTCGAAGGTTTGTCAAGTTTGGAGCAACATCTAGCTGATGTTCTGGCTGCCCCTACATATGAACGTACAAAGGTTCATGTTGTTCTGCCCAAATTCCAGAGTGAGACCACTATAGAATTAAAGCCCATTTTAGAAGCTGTAAGTTCATAATTGCGTGTAATTGAGTACAGTTAGACTTACTTTATTTTTGTAGTTGGGTATTACCCATGCTTTCCAATCTTCTGCTGATCTTACCGGCATTGGGTCTCACCAAGAGCCTTTGAAAATCACAAAAGTAGTCCAGAAAGCCTTCATTGAAGTTGACGAATATGGTACAACCGCTGCAGCTGCCACTGCTGGTACGTTTATGCATTTGTAGTTGACTTTGTATTTAGGCATTTAAACCATTTGAACAAATTTAACAGAAAAACTTTATCGTTTCAGCGTTACCCGTACTTGGTAGTGGAGCACCACGACCAGGCCAACCTAAAGAATTCATCGCTGACCGCCCATTCTTATATTTCCTGAGATCTCCTGCTGAGGGAATCTTGTTCATTGGTCGCTACGTCAAGGCATAATTGAAGTACAAGAATTTGATTGAATGACTTTGTTATTTCTATTTGTACATCCCTAAATATTAAACAAGCAAATACAAAACAACTTTTTATTGAAATATGTGTTTAATTTTCCGATTCTTACATACTACAACTTCTACAAATGTAGAACACCTATAAAATAAAAGGCAGCAGGGTGATTTAAAATACTTCTACTACACTACCAAAAAGCAGATCTTTATTCGGCCATTACTTAAGGTGCCTAGGCAGTGTATTTATATGTATCGCACAAGTACAGTTTTCAATATATATACGAAAACTACTTGGCTTAAGCGATACAGTTTTAGTATAGGAGCACAATGCAGGAATAATTAAGAAAACAAGAAAAATAAAAGCTTACAGAAAATCTCTCGAACATAATTCATAGCTGTTGGGTTGCCTTGGATAGATCGATAGAAAGCAGTATTCGTTTCACGACCAATTCTACATACAAGGTATCCGCGACGTGAGGTCACTACTTCGTGCAAGTAATCTTTAGACCAAATGTAGTTAAACATTCTAATAAAGTTATTCGCCAAACTATACCGTTTTCAAAATACAGAGTGTTAAATTATTATTTACTAAATAATTACAATCTCAGAAAAGCCCATATTTATTTTTATTTTAGCTTAAGTTCACTATAATTATTATTAAAACTAGCCACCATTGATCTCGAGACACATTCTGGCTCTTCTTAAGGGAGATCTGGTTGCCCTACGTGACATATTGTTATTCCGAATTAGTTCTGCTGCCTCAAAAATGCGTCTCATATGATCTTCAACAGTCTCTGATGGTGTTTGGTATACCATATCTTATATCTGGCCTCACAAATAATAATCTAAACAAGTTAAGTCCGGAGATCTTGGGAGCCAGAGGTGCTGTTCTCTTCTACCAATTACACGTCCTTCAAACCGTTAATTCAACAATTTGTCTACACGTAATGCAAAGTGCGTAGGGGCACCATCGTGCTGGTACCACATACCATGACTGATCGCCAGAGGGACATCTTCTAACAATACTCCAAAATGATCTTCTAGAAAATTTAAATATCTGTCAGCGGTTAAATGGTTCTCAAAAATGAATGGACCAATGAGCATGATATCAATAATTCCACACCAGACATTCACTGAAAACCTATGTTGATAATTTGACACTGTGACTTCGTGTGAATTCTGTTCTTTCTGTTCATTTTTCCATTCCTTGTAAATGTTGCATCATACGTGAATAAAATTCTATTAGGTAGTTTTAGATTTTGAATGATTCAGTGGCACAATTCCATCCCACTAGCGAAATCTGTAGCAAGAGGGCTTAAACAGGCTGTATATGAAATGGATATAAACGACGACGTTTAAATGTTCTCCAAACTCGCACACAAACAAACACACAACTGTTGTCGATGTTTGTACCTTCATATCCTATAAGTCTCTTCTTTTTCTTCCTGTAGCTAGGAATTTCTTCCTGATTGCTTGGCCTTTCTATTCGGTCGACGATGAGAACCAGCTCTGTGCCCATCTCATGGGCGGTCGTCCTGGTGGTCTCTTTCCCTCTGGTCGTTCTGTTTACAAACTCGAGCCAGTCTTCCTCCATCCATTCGGTCTACATGGTCATTCCACTCCTTCTTTCTGTTCTTGGTCCATTTTAGTATGTCTTGTATATTGCATCTTTCTCTAATGCTGTTGTTTGTTTGCCTATCTTGTAGCTTTGGGTCTAATATTGAACGTAGCACTCTCATTTCTGTAGTTCTCATTTTCTGTTTTGTTCTTTTTGTTTCGGCCCTTGTCTCTGTCGCATATGTTAACACCGGTCTCACCATTGCTTTGTATATTTTAACTTTACCTTCTGTCCTCATGTATTTGTTGTTCCAAATGATGTTTCTCAGGCATCCTGCTATCTGCGTTGCTTTTATTGTCCGAAAAAATACTTTCTGGTTTTTCGACTAAAGCTATGTACTCTTCACCTTTAATTACCCGGCAGTTTTTCTCCTGGAATAGTGTTGTATCGTTCCTCCCATCCAAATAGAGCCCTTTTATCGGAACATGTTCTTTGATTTCAGCTTCCTTAAGTTGACGTCTATTTTTGATTATTTCTACTCGAACCTTATATATGCCTACGACATTTGTTGCATCATCTTTCGAATTCAGGTTCATGTCTTCTAAAACAGCATTTGCAATTTTGGCTAGAGCGCGATAAGACACACGTATTTAAATCTGCAACTTTACGGCATGTGTCAAGAAAGCCTCATTGGAAGGTACTTCCTCGTTTAGTTTTGGTCGACTTTTAGCAGAGTACAATTAGATGAAATCTTTATCGAAGGCAACGATACTTACTGGACTATCACTATCATTGCCAATATCATTAGATATATAATTAGATGTGACAGTTTTAAATAAAAGTTCACTGGGTCCGGCTAGATTGCAGGCCAGGGCAAATGCGACCCGCGCCGAAATTCTATCCGGCCCGCGAAACATTTTATAAATAACTTTAATTAAAAAAAATATATATATATATATTGTTATAATTTAATGAAGTAATTCTATATTCATATAAACAGTATAACCAAAAATACGCAGCGAAATTCAAGTTGGTTTAACACGTCAGCCGTTCTGCGTATTAACCTATAAATGCCTTTTAAACTCAAAAACAAATTTCAAACAGTTTTAAATATTATTTGGTGGTGTTTTCTTCTGTTCTCTGCGAGTCTTGTCATCCTTATGTGAATATTTCTTAGTTCCGATGCTGACCTTCAAACTGCCCTCAGGTAGCGATGCATTAGCGTCCCAAAACTCCGATGTTCAACTGCCAATTCTTCAAACTTCCACTTGGATTAAAATTTCTCGAACTTTACCTTGTAAGTTTTACTAGCTTACACTTTATTTTAAGAAACTCGTTTATAACTTTAACAGACGTATTTTACTACAATAAACGAAGTAAATTGAATTATAAATTTCAGGAACATAAAAATGCCTGTACTCGCACGTAATTACAAAAAGGCTCTCACTACATTGTTTTATCAACAAAACTCCTTAACAACGGACAAAATCTCCTTAACAACGATGCCAAAATTACACAAAAATTATCAAAAGATACTTGGGATCATATTACTAAATTAAAATTCTTATTTTGACAGGTAAATAATAAAAATAAAATTGTTCATAATTTATCGGTGTCACTTTCCAAACTAGTTTTGACTTCATAAACACATTATATATACACATCCTAAATTAACCTCTAAAACACATAAGTTACAGTAATCCATTCCTCGTAGTGGAAGCAAAAGTTCCAGAAAAATAAAACACAAGTCTCCTCCACAAAAATATATAATATAATGCTACATATGTTTCGGCCTTTTTAACTTAAAAGCCATCTTCAGGCAAACAAACTAAAATTAACTCTAACAAACAAAAAACAAATGTGAAGGTCTAAAAGACCGCCATACACAAAGCTTTCATCTTAAATTTGAACAATCCGACAAACATAATGTCGGATTAATCCGGAATAATTTTAAATCACAAATAAATGTCAAGAAACGCAAATTCTCACACTTTGTACTTCACAATAATCCAAAACACATTTCCATAAATTGCTCCGATAATGCAGCATATTCCTTCGTGGTTTATTAAATATCAGAGCTAAGCTTAAAATTGAGTTCGAGACAATTTATATTATCTTTCTACATGTGTATTTTTACATATATAAGCTTTTAAATAAGAATATTTAACAATAATTCTTATTGTCATAGGTTTACATCAAAATACGAGTTTGGCAGTGTTTCCAACCAAGCAAGAAGTTATGTGCGTTATGGTCTGCCCTTTATTATTGATCAGAAAGAAACCGAATTCCAAGACATGATAAAATAAACGAGTATCCTTTAAAATAATGACATCAAACGAGCTAACGAGTCAAAATTCATCACAATATATATAATAAAAAAAAACATTTTAAGTTGGTTTTGTGATCTTGTTTTGCCAAAATATTGCTTCAACAAGAAAACAATTACATTTTATTCGATCAAGGGGTCTGAATCATAGACAATTTATTAGTTTTCTTCATGATCTCCATTCCGAATATTCAGATGTTTCTTTTTAGAAATGAAACATATATCAGATTTTCCTGAACTTGTAAACTATAACTGGCTTTGTGATGTTGCCTTTGCCCTGGACATCATCACTCATTTAAATATCCTGAACGAGGCGTTGCAGGGAAAAATAAATCTGCATATAATTTACTAATGAACGTAAAAGCATTTCAGTTCAAACTCAATTTATTTAAACAACTATTATCAGAAGGATTAGATCATTTTCCGGCGGTTAAAACATTAAATATTTGCATGGTAAATTTGACGAATATGTATATACATATGTAATTATTACCAGATTAAATAAGAATTTTCTAGAAGATTTTCTGAATTCCGCAAAATAGAAAATTAGTTGTCGATTGTTCACCAACCATTTTCCGTAGACGTTGAAAGGATACCGAGTGAACTCCAATTTGAAATTATAGACCTGCAGTGTAATAATAATTTAAAAGATTTATATCGTAGTGAAGAAATATGCTCATTTTATAAATCAATGGACTCGGATAACTTACCTATTTTGGAACATTTTGCCCAAAAAATGTTCGTTATTTTTGGATCAACGTACATTTGCGAACAAACATTTTCAATATTAAAATTATAACAGAAACTCGTTAAGAACCTGTATTACTGATGAACATTTGAAAGCAATGTTAAGAATTTCAGTAACAAAATTTATACCAGATATACAAAAAATTATAAGTGATGCTAAAAAATTTCACTTTAGCCATTAAATTTTGATATTTATAAAAGTTGCATGTTTTGAGAAAATATTGTATAACGAAAACAATGAAATACTTCTTAAGAATTTGATAATTATGGTATTTTTTGGGTTAGTGAAAAATTAATGTAAATATCATTCTTTCAATTGTATTTTAATTTTAATAACTATTGTATGTTTTGCTATAACACTTAATATGTATATTGTTCATTTTTTCCACTTTTTATGTTTTCGACAATATAAAAACTGTACGTTTTGAAAAAAATTTAATATTCTTTATGTTATATGAGCATTGTACACTGATAAATATCTGATATGAATATTTAACAATTTGCTTTTAAAATTTATAAAATATCCTTCCTAACTTAAAAAACACTTAAAAATAGGAAATTTTTTAATATGACCGACGGTCAAATTTTCATCTGCAATGTGGCCCGACAGCCAAAAATATCCCACCCCTGGGCTAGAGGCTGTTCAAAACCTGCGTTTTTATTACCAGCAAAGCTTCTTTGGGATTCCATAAATTGCCTGTGCATTCTTTTTTTCAAATAACCGTAACTTCTCTATCTCTATTTTCAGTCGCCATTTTGCTATTACTTCTTTGATCGTCTATGAAACTCCATTCTATACCAGGTATCTCTTTCGTCTTTTTGCAGGATAGATTGTTCAAACATTGCAGGAACAAATATAAAAAAATGTCGTTTAGTGTAAGTTTTAGAATGTTCCATGTTTGCGGTTAGGAAGGTGATCTCTCTCCCTTTTATAGACTTAATAGCCGTTTGATATTCATTGTTGTATTGTAAAATCATGTATATTATTCTTTTGTAAGATAGTATAGGAAATGAGGCCCTTTTAAACGAATTCTCTGAAAACATCGTATTACATTCTCGTAAGTAGGCAACATTAGTATTTCAGGAAAAAAAATTTCTTTCTCAGTTCCGAATAAATATACGTTAACGTTTCCACATTGTTAATTAATAAACAGTTCCAACGTCTTCAATAATATATACTCAATTCGCATTCTATGAAAATACATTTTCTGAAATATTTACACTGAAAACCCAAAAAGAAAACTGAAATATTTCTACATCTTAACACATAATGTACATGTTTCAGAGAAAGCAGCTACATAGAAAACAATGTTCAAAAATACAATGCATGAATTCCTTCTATGAAACTATAGATACATAATATAGAAACAATTAACATAGACTTGTACTGCATTTTAAACCTTCTACAAACGAATAAATATATGGATGATTATTCACGGGAGAGTACGAGCTTAACATAGAAAAATAGGTGACCCAAAATGCACATCACAAGGTACTGCATTGACTAAATTATTGACGTTACTGGTTTGGTATATTTTGTATTTTATTCTGAACCGTTTATAAGCAAAGGAACTTGTAACGAAAACAACGAAGTCTTATTTATAAATATCTAAGTTTAAGTATTTCAAATATCATAAAACACTAATTATAACAATTTATTAATTTAATAGATTTCAAAATGTTAATACTCTGCGAACCATATCAAACAGTAGTCTCTAATTCATAATATCCTCAATACAAATTTACACATCGCAGTATCTTTTGATATGTATTTTGGGTTGCCTATTTATACTCTCCCGTGAATCGCTGTGTATAGGAATCAGCCAAATAACATCGGTCCTTCTAAAAATATTTCCCTATGTATTATTATTTAAGGAAGTTTCCACTCATTAGTAAATAGTAGAAGTCATAGTTTCAACATGTCTAAAAATTGTCGACGCTTTAATTTAATTTTTAGAATTTAAAGTTTAGATTTGGTGCTCAAATGGGAAATTTCAGCAGTTAACAATTCCCAAGTACGTCAGATCCTCTATTAATTCATATAACAATTTACTTCTTAAGCCTGCGTGACACGATACTAAATATTGCACAAAATATACACGTCAATTTATCTGAAAATATTTAACACCGCTGCAGACATGCAAATTATTTAGAGCGTTATCTAAAATTGGTCATAAATATATGTGGGAAACGGCACACAAGTGGTTAGATTAAATGGAAAATTCAGTGCATGACAGTTACACAGCATAGATTAATTTCAAGATGAGGAGGTGGAGTTAACGAATGGCGCTTAATGTAAAACTTTCGGTGAAAGGAGTGACAATAAATGATTGATAGCAATGTGCCTCGTGTATTGTTCATCTCGCCAATTTTATCTAATTTCAAACGCGTGTTAATAATAAATTCAGAAGCACCTCAAAATGATACGAAAAATAAACACAACCAACTGTTTGACAAAATACCAGTGGTAAAACCTAAACTACATATGTAATGGCAAAAATATCTTAAAAGTGCTAAATTTAACATTGCCACGGGTTGCAGACAGGAAACTGTAGAACTTGTGAAAATTATTTACAAATTTACACAAATTTTGCGTTAAATTTAATGTTGTGTACCCTTCTACGTAGTATTCTAACCGACGTGGCCCCTTGATATTTTCTGTGCTTCAGCCGTACCAACAATTGACGACTCTCCATGCAGTTACATTGTCTCCAGCTTTGTTCTTCTGTGTTCAGTGTTGCCAACATCTTTTTCATCATAAACTCTCCTTAGAATTGTTTCCCCATACTTACATTTCCACCGAGTTGCTTTTATTTAATTTCCACATTTCACACCCACGTAACACCACTGGACATATTACTATCTTGTATATTTCTAATTTTTGTCTTTACAGTCTTAACAAAGCTTCATAATGCTACTTCTTTCTGTTATTCTAACATTTACGTCCGCATTTATATCCTAGTTGCTTGTGATGATAACGCCTAAGTAACTCAATCTATCTACTTTTTCTATGTTATAGTATTTTCTGGTATTTATCTTGATTTTTAACTTATTATCAATATTATCTATTGATTGCTAGCCTCTGTACAAATTTTGTCAACGAAAAGTAGATGCAATTCCAAAAAAAAAATTCACATTAACATAGGTTCGATTTTCTGTTGTTCACAAGTTATGGAAATTTTCTAATTTGCAAGGATTGAACATGTAAAATCCATAATTTAATAATAAACAATCTAGTAACCATGATTTAACATGACAATTGAAAAACAGAAGTTGTTTATTTGTGCCAGAGCGTTTTATCACTTATTATTATCACTTAAAAATTGTAACGTATCCAATTAAAAATATGCAGATATTATTTTTGTATATGGATTTTGCAATGGAAATGCTCATCACTAAAGAGCGGATAATATGCACGACAAAATTGAAATGTATGCACAAATATATGCAAAGATTTTTGCATGACATGCATATACTTGGGCCATATATGCAGCAAAATATACAATAATAACAAGAATAATTAATAAAAGGTGTAAACTCAAGTATTATAATTTTTATTGGACAAAATCATCAAATACAAACACTATTTAACTTACTCGTATTTGTATATAAAAACTAAGCCTAGAACTATTAGTCTAAGAAGTATTTCTAAAATAATTTATGGTTAGAAGTTGTTCGAAATTTTCTAACAAGAAATTATGACTTCTATCTGAAAACATATGTTTATAAATAGAAAAGCTTCTTTCTACGCTGACAGAAGTAATGGGTGAATTTTTTAACTTTACACTGAATTCCAAATTGAAACTGAAGTTATTATTTCTTACTATTTCGCCTGTAAGAACTTGGTTATTTTGTTTTAAATTCAGAAACCCCTCATTTTCTTGCATGACTATTAAATTTTTGATATATGAGATCACCTATTTCATCCTTACAACTTACAATGATAATAGGAGATTTTAACGCCAAAATAGGGAAGAAAGAAGATGACCTAGAAATTGCGATTGGAACATATGGACTAGGAGTGAGAAATAACAGAGGCCAGACAATGCTGAACTTTGCCCTACAGCACCAATTGTATATAATTAACACATTCTTTCAGAAGAACAGAAACAGAAAATGGACCTGGAAAAGTCCTGACGGCAACACAAAAAACGAAATTGATTATATAATGACTGATAAAAAATATACTATACAAGATGTAACTGTTCTGAACAGATTTACAACAGGGAGCGACCATCGCATTGTACGAGTTACAGTACAAATAAACACAAAGAATGAAAGAAATAAAATGATAAAGAAAAGCCAAATAAAAACCGTTAGGACACCGGAAGATAGTGAAAAATACAGGAACATATTAGATATTAAACTGCAACAATTAAAGATCTCAAACGAAAATGTAAACGAAATAAACGACCCGATATTAAAACTTGTCACCGAGGCGTTAAATGAATGTAACACTAAAGGAAATAAAATAATGAACGAAGGAAAGATTGGCGCAAATACAAAAACACTAATGGAAGAAAGAAGAAATCTCGCTTCAAAGGGAAAGTCAAATTCCAACGAATACAGAGAACTAAACAAAAGGATATCTAAAGAACTAAGGAAGGACTTACGACGCTACGATACGCAAGTAATTGAAAAACCCATAGAGGAAAACAAAAGCATGAAAAAGATGCGCTCAAGATTGCAAAATGGTAAAAAAGAGATAATCAATCTTAGCGATAGTAAAGGAAAAATAACGTCTAACAGACAAGATATTCTAAGAATAACAGAAGAATACTATAGTGAATTGTATTCCAGTAAAAAGGAACCAGAAATACCAACAGATGAAGTTAGCATAACACAAATTGTAAATCAAGGCTCAGAGGAAGTACCAGAAGTAACTAAGCATGAGTTAAAAGAAGTCCTGAGAGAAATGAAAAACAACCGCGCACCAGGAGAAGACAACGTCACAGTGGAAGCAATAAAATTAGGAGGAGAACTTTTATTGCAGATGATAGCAAAACTATTCAACAAATGCATTGAGACGGGCGAAACACCAGAACAATGGAACAACGCGATAACAGTTTTGATACACAAGAAGGGCGATATCACAAAACTAGAAAACTATAGGCCCATAAGTCTATTAGCACATACAGTGCTTTCGTAAAGTAGTGGATAAATTCTTTAAAATCGTTGAGAAAAATATTTCATAAAAATACTCGGACACGTCGATTTTTATTTTTAAATTGTCATTTAAAGATGTAATTTTCAACCCCCCACCCCTCAATCCCTAAGCCCTAGCAACACCAACTTTAAAATTTCAAATAGCAAAGTACCCCTTATGATACCTCATCTGATAGCTTTCTTTATGCTGAATACAACAAAAAAAAGTTTTTCAAAATCGGTTGATAAATAACGGAGATATTTACCAAAATGTATTCAAATGAAAGTGCCAATATTCGAGCAGGCGTTGATACGGCTCTAGCGATGAATAGTAAAACAACTGAAGTTTATGTTCTCAGTACGTCCTGTAAACATTTCGACGGGTTTTGAGTAATTCAGAAAAAAAAATTTTTTTTTATGGAAAAATTTTTTTATGAAAAAAAATTTTTTTTCTTATTACTCAAAACTCATCGAAATGTTTACAGGACGTACTGAGAACATTAACTTCAATTGTTTTACCACTCATCGCTAGAGCCGTATCCACGCCTGCTCGAATATTGGCCCTTTCATTTGAATACATTTTCGTAAATATCTCCGTTATTTATCAACCGATTTTGAAAAACTTTTTTATGTTGTATTCAGCATAAAGAAAGCTATCAGATGAGGTATCATAAGGGGTACTTTGCTATTTGAAATTTTAAAGTTGGTGTTGCTAGGGCTTAGGGATTGAGGGGTGGGGGGTTGAAAATTACATCTTTAAATGACAATTTAAAAATAAAAATCGACGTGTCCGAGTATTTTTATGAAATATTTTTCTCAACGATTTTAAAGAATTTATCCACTACTTTACGAAAGCACTGTATAAGCTTCTTAGGAATTTCAATTTTAGTAAAATTTGTTTAGATCAATAGTTCATCTTTTATTCTTCCCATTTCATGTCATATTCATCTTTTTCTCATTTTATATAATTCTTTTCTTCTGGGTTTTCTCTTCCATTGTTACTCATAAAATTCTCATTACAATCTTTTTGCATTTCATTTGCATCTGTTTATTCTTTTCTTCATTTTTTGCTTTATGTTTCTTATAAAATCGAAATTTTGTAATTTATATAAACAAATCAAATGGTTAAGCTTTCATTCTTTCCAATTCATGCCGCCTTTAGGTACCGTCAAACGGGTTGACTCGGAACATGGGGTGCGACTCGGAACGCACCAATATTTTCAAATTGTATATGTCCTGACATCTATTATGCATCAGATAAATCAAATCTGACATGCAGGTTAGGTAGTCGGACATCTGTATCGTTTATTTATGGTATAAAATTCCGAAACTACCCAAAGCTGTTTTTAAAAATTATTGTGAAAATAGGTAAGAAAAACGTTTATTCTTTTTTTAATTGCAATAATGTTGTTGTATCACGGTTGTTACTGGCATGTGGAAGTTGTTGTGTACATTTTTTAAAAGCCTCAAATATTGCCTTCAGAATTTTGAGGTTAGATAAAAATTTGCGCGAGAACCAAAAAATATACAGGGTGTTGTATAAATTATTGCGCTTTACAGGGCGACTCGGAACATGCCGCGAAATTATAAAAGAAAGATTGCTGGTAGAAGTTACGCTTCCTATAATGAAGAACAACTTCAAAAAGCCATCATAGACGTTAAAAATGGTAAACTATCATATAGAAATGCGTGTGACAGATATGGGGTCAAATTATCCACCCTTCATAGACATATAAATAAATCAAAAGGATTTAAAGAGATATGGGGGACAACCTGCTCTAACCCAAGAGGAAGAGAGACTCATAGTTGACTGCATTGGTGTGATGTCTGACTGGGGATTTCCTCTAGAAAAAAGATGTTTGTTTTTTGGTCCAAAATTTTTTAAATAGACAAAACATAAAGAGATCTCAATTTAAAAATAATTTACCTTCACACGAATGGATAATAACATTCCTACAGCGAAACGCTGCACTAAATCAAAGATTATGCTCTAATATAAAAAGAGCCAGGGCCAATGTGTCTGTAGAAATAATAGAAGAATACTTTAGGAACCTAGAAGAGTCGTTGCATGATGTGCCTCCTGAGAACCTGGTCAACTACGATGAGACAAACTTCGTAGATGACCCAGGCAATGTAAGAGTATTAGTTCGAAGATCATGCAAATATCCCATAAGGATATTGGATTCAAGCAAAGCAGCAACATCTGTTATGTTTTCTGTGGCTGCAAATGGGACCATGCTCCCGTCTTATATTGTTTATAAGTCCGAGCATTTGTGGCAAGAATGGACACAAAACGGCCCTCCTGGTGCAAGATATAACAGGTCGAAATCTGGATGGTTCGACCAGTGTATTTTTGAGGATTGGTTTTTTTCCATAATTATTCCTTATTTTAGAAAGCTAGATGGGCCAAAAGCTATAATTGGAGATAATCTGGCCTGTCATCTTTCACTGAGAATTGTCCAAGAATGTGAAAAACACAATATAAAGTTAATTCTTCTTCCGGCCAACACTACCCACTTGACACAGCCGCTCGATGTGGCCTGTTTCAGGCCTGTAAAAATTTAGTGGACGAAAACACTCACAGAATGGAAAACCCGAAATAAAGGTTGCTTGCCTAAACAACTTTTTCCGAGTTTACTTCAAAAGTATCTTCTTAAAATCGAAACACGAAATTCAGAAAACATAAAATCTGGATTCAGAGCCACGGGTTTATACCCCCTCGATAAAGAAAAAGTATTGGTCAAGATTCCGGACTTTAAAAAACATTTTGAAGAAAATGCTTCATCCGTATTAACAGATTCATTAATTGATATTTTAAAGGAATCGCGAGGATCTAAATCTTCCAATACTACCAAAAGGAAGAAAATTAATGTATCTCCTGGCAAAAGTATTGGCGAAATTCACTTTACCCAAGCAGGAAGTTCACAGGTGTCTTTAGAACTTGACGAAAACGTTCAAGATCATGCACATGACCAAAATGAAGAAAAGGATGAAAGCAAAGATTGCAGTATGGACACTGCAGTGCAAGATGATATAATATTTTCTAATTTGGAGAAGAACATGTTTATATTGATAAAGTTTCCTGTAAAGAACAATAAGATTGAAAACTTCGAAAAAAAGTTTATTGGTCAAATCCAGGAAATAGTTTCAGAAGGCGAAATCGCAGTCTCATGTTTGAGAGAAAATAGAAAAATAAACAATACTTATGTTTTCCCCAATGTGCCTGATATTTGTGATATCGAAATAAAACAAATAATGAAAATATTAGAGATGCCCTTGAAATTAAGACGAGGTGGTTTTTTGTTCGCTTTTTAAATCACTGGTTTATATTATAATGTTATTAGTTTATGTTTTTAGTTTATGAAAATGTTTTTTATTTATTATATTATTATAGATTAAGAGTTCTTGGTTGTCATGCTTAGGATGTTTAATATGTCTTTAATGTTTTGTGTCATTTAAATATATAAATGTATACATTTAACCTCAAACAAAGCGAGTTTTATTTGTATTCTTGAAAATTTAGATCAAAATACGTTTAAAAAAAATTGTGTTCCGAGTCGTCTTTCCTAGTGATCCACTTGCAATTTCTAGACAAATAAATGTGCGTTCCGAGTCACCCCGGACCTTCGGGTGACACGGAACACTTTTCTTGTTTTTTTAAATAGAGAAATATTTTTTTTTTGATATTTAACAATAACGGGGAATGGTTTCTAAGATATTAGACGCACCTTAGCCAAAATTTGATTAATTTTGCTTAAATGTGTCAAAAGTTATAAGCAAAAATATGTCAAAAGTGTATTCAAATCACCCCGGTTGACGGTAGTTAAAAATTTTGGCCCAACAAAATGTGAAAATGAACAAGTATTTAGTTGCAACTAATTTGTAATTTATTAAGGTAAGTAAATTACAGGTTTTTCGTCAAGATTTCTTTCTTTCTGTTACAATTTTCACATTGTCAGATTCTAAAGCTTAATATAGACGGGATAATCCCCAAGCTACTGCAATTGACTTTTTAAAAAATCACTTTGTACATACCTACCGCAACGGATAGATATATACAGATGAGATGAGTACCATTAACACGCCCTCCTATTACATGATAATAAAATTATTACGTGAGATTACCTTCGATTCGTGAAGTGTAGTTGTACTTTTTTATCCTAGAGGCAGATTTTGCCGAATTCACAGTAATATTTTTCAACAATGTCGTTTCAATTTCAGGCTTCTCTACTCTCTGTAAATAAGAACAAACAATACAAAGCATTTTACAAAAAAATCATCCAGTGAAATAATTTATTTATTAAAATTATTCAATAAATAAATAATAAAAATACAGATTTTGTTTGCAATACTAGTAAATATTAAGACAGGTTAGCTAACAAAAATTTGGCTCGAACAAAATATGTAGTAGAATATGAATCTAAAATTTTTTGCGTTCTGTTGTATCTTCATAGTGTATCCTCTACCGTCTGCATTAATTTTTATGAAATTCTGAATTTTTACTATTTTTCCATAGTTATTCAAGGTACATCAAAATTTGCAAGAATGGTGTACAGAGCTTAATCAAAACTGTAATCGAGAAAAATTATTTGAGATTCCATCTCAACGTTTTAGGAACTCAAATGTGGTACCGAAAATCTCATTGCACCTGTGCAAATGAGATGGTTTTCCCATTAACAGAAAGAATCAGTGAAAGTAATGAATGATACATTTTTTTGGTGACAGAACGCTTTGTTGTTTTGATACGTTCAATATCTTCTTTTTATTAAAACAGAATATCACTGTAAATTAATTTCAGTATAGCTAGGCAACAGGCAATAAATAGTGGTATTTGTTAATTCTATTTACTTATGAACCATTTTATTAAATCATTCAAGTGAAATAAGCTATGTATGTCAGCAGTTGTTCTGACCATAGTTTTCCTATAGGACAAGTAATAATTTTATAAATGTTTTTTTCTATTAAATTTAAGGTTCCATCCTGTTCTGCAAACCATGGTTGCAAATTTTTAGGCACTGTACACACAGTTACGGAACCTTTTTAGACAATTGCTTATACAGGGTGTCTCAGAAACAATGGGCCAGCGTTTAGTCATAGTTTTCTTTAGGTTAAAATAAACCGATTAAACCTAATATACCTTAGGCCGAAAGTCCTTCCTTAAGAAGTTATAGGGCCTTAAAGTTTAATTTTTTATTTTTTCTTTTTATTGTAATTTCCACAAATCTAAAGATATTTCTTTCAAATTTGGTATACACATTTATCATTATGTGATACAGTGACAAAATTATTTTCATAAACTAGACTTAACTTTAAGAGGCACTTAACCTACCACTCAAATTTTATATTAGTTCTAACTTTGTTATTAGTGGAAAATTTTGCAGTTTTCTTCTATTTTCTGAAAGAGAATTAAAAAGTACATAAATAAGGTGCTCTTAGTTCAAACGCGTAAAGGCAACCGTTTGCCTTAAAATGCTTGTGTAAGTTTTGAGTTGCCGTTAGGACGTGCAATTATCAGGTAGCCATGATCACAAAAACAATGGGTACTGCTTGTGACTAAAGAACAATGCTAAGTCAATTAAATACTTTGATGTCATAGAAATTTTATTTCAAATTTTTGTTTTGTGTTTACGAAAATGCCACGACATAACGAATTCTCCAATGCTGAAATGAGAGATACGGTTTGCGTTTACGCTCAAAAAATAAAATTTCTATTCTGTTTTTGTAATCATGGCTACCTGATAATTGCACGTCCTAACGGCAACTCAAAACTTACACAAGCATTTTAAGGCTAAGGGTTGCCTTTACGTGTTTGAACTAAGAGTACCTTATTTATGTACTTTTTAATTCTCTTTTAGAAAATAAAAGAAAACTGCAAAATTTTCCACTAATAACAAAGTTAGAGCTAATATAAAATTTGAGTGGTAGGTTAAGTGCCTCTTAAAGTTAAGTCTGGTTACCACATAATGATAAGTATGTATACCAAATTTGAAAGAAATATCTTTAGATTTGTGGAAATTACAATAAAAAGAAAAAATAAAAAATTGAACTTTAAGGCCCTATAACTTCTTAAGGAAGGACTTTCGGCCTAAGGTATACTGGGTTTAATCGGTTTATTTTAACTTAAAGAATCTATGACTAAACGCTGGCCCATTGTTTCTGAGACACCCTGTATATTCGGATTACTGACCAAAGAGAAAGCTGCTAAGCATTTTGTTAGAATGCCGGGCTACACAATATATAATACAAATAACCCCTCTGGAGGAATTCACGGTGGAGCAGCAAGTCCAATAAAACAATTAGAATGGCCTAAACTTATTAAGAGATTTTCGAAAAAGACAATATCAGTTTTTGAGGATATTTCAGAAGTGCTTGGAGATATCTTGAAAACCAGTACATTTTCGTGAAGGGCATACATTTAAGCAACTTTTCTCTATTACAACCGATTATCTCTTAAGGTAACCGAGAACACCATTTACATCATCTTATCTCGGACACTCTGTAAATTATAGTCCAACATGACAAAAAAGTACCCGACAGCTTAAATGCATTTTGTTATTGTTATATCCCATATACACTGTACGACTAAAATCACTTTACGTGTTCAAAGTTAACAACCTACTCTAATCTATTTTACTGTAAAAAAACATTTATAAGTTGGTTCTTTTATCTGGTAATAGTATTCATATGTACAACCAGATAAAATAAAAGTAAGTAGTATGTAATTGGGGAATAAAATCTGAAAATCACTTACAAGTTCAGCAATTGTTTTACAATTACTACGTGGCAATTTTAGACACTCTTCTGTCAATTCGGTGTGCAACCTTAGCATGACTTGTTTGTATTCATTTTGCACAAGTTGGTCCTTTTCAGCTACTGAAACACACAATAAAACATCCCATAAGTTATTATCGTACATGATAAGGATTTTATCATACTACTTTCATTTTCCACTGCTTTTAAATATGAATTTATTATATCACGACGCATCTTAGATTTGTTAGGTTTTATGTTTTCGGTGGTACTATCAGACAGCTCAGCAGCTTTAGTTCGCGGCATTGTATCTTTTGTTCTTAATGCTGTAACAAATAATATTTGAGTAAAATACAAGTTGGGGCTATGATCAGGAGTGAAAGTATAAAATAATGTCTTGCCGGAATGCAATTGGTTGAGCGCTTAAAAAAAGAAACAGAACAAGCTTGTGACCAGCACGTTAGTGTCGTCTGCAGAGGACGAGTGTTGACCGTGCTTCTACCTGCCGTCAACCGTTATCCATCGTCGGACGGATATATAAGGAACACTGATTTCCATGAGAAATCAGTTTGTATTTATTTTTGTTTCTTTTTTTTTGTTGAAGATTGTTTTATCAAAATAAACTATTATAGCCGAAGGAAAATCCGTAAGCTGCTGAGGTACCTCAACGCTCTAGGCAGGTGAAGGGTTAAGGAAACCTGTAAAGGAACTGTGCTTCTTGGCGTTTAGATCAAGAACAGCTTTATAACAACTTAGTTCTGCTTTTATAAGCCAAAAAGTGGGTGCTGGATCGAGAGAACCTACTGCACGTGCACCCAATAAAAGATTTCTGCTCCCAAAAATGACTTTTCATTATTATTTAATTCCAGCTAACACAACCTAACCTGAAATTGACATTATAAGCAGTCCTTTAGTCTAGAAAAGATGTGACTTTTCATTCCACAGTCTGCTGGGGATCAGCTTTTTTTGGATCTCTTGATATATGCGAGTATAGATTAAAAGTTAAAATTTTAACAATAATGTCCAAAAGTTCAGTTGTATGTGTGCATATTGTTGGATTCCCGTGGGGCCAAGCAATTGTTTGGAAATTATTTCCTCCACCATGGCAGCTTTACAAGAGAGCTCCGTACTTCGTATTGGTATCAATGCAGAATAGGACTTATTCCGACCTTGATAGGTTGAATGACGAACTATGTTCTGTTAACACGGTGAATTTTAATACACTGGTTAATGAATCGTACTTCTTATTTTGGTACTTCTAATCTATTTATTATTTACGCTAAACTACAGATAGAAACTACCCTTAGCCACGTCAAAAGGGAACTGAGGAGCTCTGGTTTTGTGACTCCTTATATACCAAAAAAGAATCGTAAATTATTATATCTCTTCGATATGTAACATTAATAGCCTAAATTACATCTTAATAGTGGTTGTTATATCCTAACGAGTACTTTTTAATAGTTGCTCGGATGATGCAACAATATAAACATAATCACAAATGCGGGCCGCTACAGTACATCAGTCAAAACTCGCAAACATGCAGCGCTATGAACCACATCTCCAAAGTTAAAGAATGAAAAACTGTGTTGTCAGCTGATAAAATGATAACAACATTCTTTTGGAATTTTCTTTGTTGATTTCCTTACAGAACGTCGTGCAGTTAATGCAGATTATAACTCGACACTCTTGCGCGATAAAGATAAGCAGGCTATCAGGAACAATCGGAAGAGAAGACAAAGTTCTGTTTGCTTTCTCCCCAAGACAATACTCGCCCTCAACTCTCTGCAAGAATAATTGAAACCATAAAAGAACTTTCGTGGGACCTTCTTCTGTATGCAGCATATGGTCCTGATTTTGTTCTTGGAAACAATGTTTAGCCGGAAAAAGATCTCAGCTCAAATAAGTGAATACGTACACAACCAAAAGAATTCTACAGGAAGGTGTTGAAAACTTCCAGAACGCTGGCGCAAGTACTTCGCTAGGCAAAGGGACTGCATCGAAAAGTAATATAGTTTTTATCGTTGTAATATTATAATACCATTTTTATATATGAATTCGTGTTTAAATTTAAACACTAGTGACAAAAGATATAGTAGCTAAATGCAAAAATGGCTTAGAGAAAACCATTTTTGATTAGTATGCAATCTTTATTTAAAGCTGAATAAAATAAATAATATTATTATTTCTGAAAGTGTTATAATTAATATAAAAGATTTTCAAAGAACTAAAGTTAACATGAATGCAATTCTACGAAACTGAAAAAGTAGATATAAAAATCAACTTACAAGCTAGGAGAACCGCATGTGTGTAGTACTTTCCGATTAGACAATTGCATTTTTCAATTGAAATTTTATTTTATCCTTCTCAAAAGGAAAGACTGTGTGTAAATAATTAATTAGTTTTCTGAAGTATATTTATAACATTGACCGATTTTCCACCAAATCGCAAGTGAATTTTCTTTTAAAAATGGGTATTCTGCAGAAGCTGGACAATCTTTTATCTTTTTGGTAATGTCAGCTTTCAGGCGCGATTTATTTTTTGCAAAACGGTAATCCGCAATTGTGAGTTATGTTTCTGATTTAAGAAATATTGCACCCTCGTTAAAATCGGTATAACCCTTCCTTTTGTTAATTTTATGAAAAACATACCACATGTCCTTTATTAATACCCGCCGCACGTCACTGGTGTACCTAGGAAACGTAGGTAGTCACTTTGATTACTATCATGCTGTGGTTTCTTGCAATTTCAATAATTACGGTACTGTAATGAACAGTCCCATTCATTGTAAAGCTTGGATTGGGCCAAGGTTACTTAACAGGAGTAATAACCAACCATATAGAGAGGTGATAAAGTTCGCCACAAAGTCTATAATTTGTTATTTAATGTTTTTTGGGAAATCCCCGAATCCTGTCAATTTTATATTTTAAGAAAACTCTTCCTAACATAAATACTTTTCTTTCGGTTTTTGTTTCTGTGTTGTGACGTCATTATTATTTTTTAATTGGCCACTCCATTTTCCCCCTTACTTTGATAGATCTGCTTATCACGTAAATGGTGATATAAAATGAAAAAACTTTTTTTGAGAAAAATACACAAAGTTTATAAAATCAAAATCTATTTATAATGAAAATTACGAACCACAGCTGTTTCCTTAGAAAAGTCCTGCCTGATCTCTGGGATATGGTCTCAGAACATGTTTTGTTAACTGAAAGGCCTCGTCACAAACAATGATGGTAAAATAGTGTTTGTGTCCGGAATTGCCCGCTCTTCCGGCAGAACTTTATGTATATGCTGATAAAGTGATGATTTTTTAAATATGCTACTATCACCCTGTTTCCCATAAGCACCCCGTCAATATACGTGAACTTGCAACTCGCATCAACAACAGCAAGAAGTGGAATGGAAAAGTAAGATTTGTAGTTAAAAAGAACAAACAAACCCTTTAGGACAAATTATGCGTACGTCTTAGCCATCAGTTGCTCTGCAGCAGTTTGGAAAATTCAATATTTCGTAAAATTTCTTTCTGCTATGGATTTCAAGTCATCTTTTGTGGGCACGGATAAATGTAGTGCTCTACCAGAACTGGCAAAACTTCTTTTACGATTCTGCTGATATGGTCGTGGGAAATTCTGAACTGGAAGGACAAAGATCTGAAAGATTCTCCTGTGGCAAGATATCTGTAAACTACACTTAACGCTGACTGAAATGAGACACATTTGGCTTGAATATGGCGATTTTCGTTTACGTTTCTTAAACCTCTAAATTTGGGTGATTTTCACCCTAAAAAATTTAAATGGCATGGGGTATCAGAAGACGTGCTATTTGACAACTCGTTGAATTTGCATTACAGTAGTGTTTTTAGTTTTGGACGCTTTTGATACCGGCATTTAAAATGTTTTTCGAAGAATTGAGGTTTAGTGTCATAAAATAATTCGGTGGGCACCTTATATTAGAAATAGCATCGCTTCTTCTAGATTACACTTTGTTCCGTCATACATCGTGTTTATACCTATTGCATATCATAATATCCAATATTAGTAAATCAAAATTATATCTAAAGTGTGATAATTTATGCGGCTATTGTAGGTAGGTACTCATGGGCATCGTACATTTTATCTTGGACACTCAATAACTTTTCGAGTTAAACACAAGAGCATAAACTCATTTTTAATATATTTGTGGTAACATTTTTATTTTGTGAAATTAATACTAACTTTTCAGTAAACGTCGCAGAAATAAAGAGATAAAAAATGTTCTTGCAATTACAACCATTATTAACTCACAGTAATCAAATATAATCTATGTAAATTGTGAAGGATTATTTTAAAATTCTACTATAACAATACTTACCTTCAAACGTTTCCGTTACAACCTCTACTTTAAAACCGACACACTGATTAACCAGATACACAAGTTCTTTAACAGTCACCTACCACTTACACTATATAGTGAACGTTATCAGGGACATATGTTTAGCCAGACTTCTAGAATGGTTATTGTTGCCAACGTCTCTGTTTTAAAATTCGATAGTTTAGAAAATTAAATGCTAAATGTTTCTACTAAATACGGTGATCTACTTGTCGCACTATTGAGCACCAAAACTGAACTTTTGCCATTTTTGCTTGTTACACGTGTATTGGGTTCAACCACCGAACGTAGACGGCACAGCTAAGTTTAATAAGTGGACGCGACTGCCTCCCTGGACTTTCCCATACTGGAAACTGTTCATATCATCTTTATTTCAAATTATATATATATAAATAATAATTATATATATCAAATTAAGTATTAAATACAAAATTTTGATAAATAATTTATAACTTGTTGTTGTAATACCGGTTAAAGAAATGAATGTAGCGCGACAGTATGGCAATGGTTCTGAACCAAAGTGCGCGGGGCTGTCCGTACCGCTAGGCCGTCGCGCGGTCTAACTAGTACCGATTGCTATTGCCAAAGTCAGTCTAATTGCAAATTATTGTTCACATGCATGAATGTAAATGTATGTATAGAGAAAGGGTTTCGAGACAGAGTAGGACAAGTCAAAAAGGTTCATTTTCGCTTGATGGACGCTCTAGTTCTGAACAAAAGCGAATTGCCAAACAGGAAATGAAGGATGCCAGTACACTCGCCATTTTTTTTATACACATCAACGTAATTTTGTTGCTGTGGTAGTCTGTCAAATGATAAAATATCTAGAAAAGACATTCTCTTGTAGGAGATTAAAAAAATGCAAAAATTTTCGTTTCGTTTGTTTATTATTGCTATATTTACGATTGTTTGACATTTTTTTTGAGCTGTCGCATAAAATCTACCATAAATAGAGATCTTAACCGAAGTGTGGATTGTTGCAAAATAACGTGCCGTGGAGACATCAAAGTTTTAGACAAGTTCGTTTGATTTTCAAGTTGCTGGTGCACAAATACTATAGCAGAATAGATCGGAGCTGTCCCAGTGATGGTTTTCTTGTTAGCTATTTGCGAGTCGTTTCCCCTCGTTGGTTTATAGGTCAATCTAACATGTATACATACATAATAGGGATCTCCGATGTCGAACGTTATAAATGAAAACGGGTCATTTTTAGTATTTTTACAGCTCTTTCTTTTTTGTCAATTAGTAAGCAAGTTCAGTATATTGCTTGCTATTCATCGCTCTTCTGACAATTCACTTGATGTTTTCAATTATTATTAATCACTAAAAGGAATTTGTTTTCACCATTCGGTTTCTTCAAAAATAAATATCTTGTAACAACTTTCGTCTTAACTTTCTGAGTTCTATGGAATTTCATTTTCCTAAATCGTAAAACTTAGTTGCTGGACAATTATGGGTATTTTCAAAATAATTTTAAAGTATAAATTTTAAGTATCACGGCTGTTAAATTATCAATTAATAATTATTATTTAATAAGACCAATTCAGCCAAAAATATCACAGTGCTTTATTCTTTAGTAATTAATTTTGTACAAAGTGAAACCATTTTAAAGAGCACCAATAAACAATAGTACATACATTTTAAAAATTTTGTTAAACGAGTATCAATAAACAATTATACATACATTTAAAAAAAAATTGTTTACGTTTCGCTATATTAATTAGCTTTCTCAAAACAGGAAATTCATACAATTATTATTATTATCTGAAAAATATAAGTTTGTGAAAGAATCAGTAAAAAAGTAAGAAAATACAAATGACTTACCAAATAGGATAAAGAGTAATTTCTTGTATAATAATTTGCACATATCAAAAGTCAATTTGTAAAATAACATTTTTAACAATTTATTACTTATTTAATTTTAAAATTGTAAATTTCTTATATCCAACATGCTAGATATATGTGTGTAACATGAGCGAAACAGACTTTAACATTAATGCGCAAGACTCCCTAAAATACAATTTTACCAAATATAAGATTTCAAAACACACTAGGAAATAAACTATTGACTGAATATATTGCCAATCTTTATTAGCAAAACATAATCTTTTTTAAATATTTAAATGTTACAGTAAGTTATTATAAATTATATTTAAATTTTCTATATCAGTTTGATAATTAATAGCTGTAGGGCTTTTTTTTATTTCAAGCATTTCATAAACCAGTCTTTTTTTTAAATTGGATTCTCTATGCAAAATTTTGGGTGTATCAAAATTAAAGTTGTGAAAGTTATCAATAGCATGATCAGCAAGGGCAGTTGTAGGTTTATTTGGAGAGCTAATCTTAATTTTAATTGAATTTTTATGTTGATTTATTCTGGTTTTTAATCTTTGTTTAGTTTGGCCAATATAATTAGCATCACAATTATTACAATCTATTTGGTATACTATGTTTGATTTTGAATTTAAATTTATTTTATCTTTAAGATTATGAAAAAATTGTTTTCCTAAGGTATTTGTATTTTTAAAAGCAATGTTGAAGTTATGTTTTTTTAATTCTTTTTCAATTAGTAATGAAACCCTGGGAATAAAAGGTAAAGTTATAAATTTTTTATTTTCTTTTACTAGGGGGGCAACCGTTGAATTTTGAATATTGTTCGTATTATTAATAACCATATTATCTTGTGTATGAGTTATTCTATGTAATCTTTTATTAATAGTTTTTGTAATGAAAGAATTCGGATAGTTATTTTTAATTAATATGTTTTTAATGATATTTAAATTTTCTTTGTGAAATTTTTTCGATGATAATTTAATAGCCCTGTCTACCAAGCTATTGACAACACTAATTTTATATTTAGTTGTAGTTATAGAATTGTAATTTAAATAACGATCGGTTTTTACTTGTTTTCTGTACCAATTTGTTTCGATATTTCCATTTTTTTTGTCTATGTAATGTTAAATCGAGTAAATTTATTGAATTAAACTTATTTTCTTTTTCAATAGTGAATTTGAGTTATTTTACAAATTGACTTTTGATATGTGCGAATTATTATACAAGAAATTACTCTTTATCCTATTTGGTAAGTCATTTGTATTTTCTTACTTTTTTACTGATTCTTTCACAAACTTATATTTTTCAGATAATAATAATAATTGTATGAATTTCCTGTTTTGAGAAAGCTAATTAATATAGCGAAACGTAAACAAAATTTTTTTTTAAAATGTATGTATAATTGTTTTTTTTTAAAGAATCGTGGAGTTGCCAAAGGCCACTCCAAGATTCCCATCCCTCCTAGCTTATCCCGGCTCAGCACATTTCGTGCTATTCACAGGTCTAACATGCCCCACCCTTGAAAAACCCCATGCCCCAGACACCACAAACACCCTGGGAAAGTGCAGTGCTCAGGATTCGAACCTGAGCGACTTTGGTAGAATAACTCCGAAGCCAAGCGCTGAAGCCATTACTCTACCGCGGTCCCCTCATAATTGTTTATTGATACTCGTTTAACAAAATTTTTAAAATGTATGTACTATTGTTATTGGTGCTCTTTAAAATGGTTTCACTTTGTACAAAATTAATTACTAAAGAATAAAGCACTGTGATATTTTTGGCTGAATTGGTCTTATTAAATAATAATTTTCAAAATAATGCTTCTAAATTGTTTTTATCAGTTTATGCATATGCAGTACTGCAATTTTTCTATAGATTTGGCAGTTTCTTATTAACCAGAGGGCGTTTAAAATATTTGTAGAAATTTCCTCTGAAACGTGTGAACTTTCTGTACACGAAGTTTGCTTACATACAGGGTAACCATATAGACCATTTAGACAGATTTAATAGGCAGTGCCGTCATATGCGTAGGCACTATTAAAAATATTTTATGGCTATTTCAACAAGGTTAAATTTCAAAACTGACCCCGTAATTTACTTTTTCAGCAAAACGAAATTGTGCCGATAATGTCTTTTTAGATTCTGTTAAATACGATATTTCGCATTTACAAACTGTAGCGGAAACAGTCACGTTACGTTATAGCAAGGACACAACCCTAAGTACGCGCCCCGCATTACCGACCCCACCATGAGACACGCGCCGCCCGCATCCGCTAGATGGCGCCACCCGAAACTCTTACTAATGAAGGGACATCGAAGCGCCCTTATTAGGAGCTTGCAAAAATACGATCGACAAGCAAGCTCAGCTCACTCAACCATCAGCTCTGGAACGCATCTCTTGGGGATCATTCTAGTTAGATACGAGTGTTGTTGACTTGCCCGTGCTCATCCAAGCGTTCACCAGTGTTTCTGTGTATATATATACTGTTTTGTGCTTCCTATTCTATCTGTGTTCGTCTCAATTTCTTGTATTACGTATGTGAATTAAAAGACTTTAGCCGAGGCTATAATTTTTATATGGGAAATATATTTGCTTTCGGGTAAATATAAAATTCCCCACCCCCTCCAACAAGTGGCGCCCAACCGAGTGGCCGAACCACAACGAGTAGAAACCACGGAACCAGCCGACCGAGGGAACATCCGACACCACGGAGTCCTATCCGAACACCCGCTCGCACCAAAGAAAAATCAAAGCTGCCAAGATGGCCGACCAGGGAGCCGCACAGCCCGTTCAGCTCACGCTCGAGCAACCGAATATGCTAATGGCGACGATTGGACAACGGCAAGCCCCACAAGCAAGTGGGTCTTTTTCAAAGTGCACCGCAAGGTTCGATGGGCAGTCCGACGTACACGCGTTCCTTGACGCAATCGAAATATATAAGGACTGTGAACACGTCTCACCAGAAAACGCGCTAAGAGGTATACCCATGCTATTGGAGAAGGAAGCCGCTACCTGGTGGCAGGGAATCAAAGATTCTGTCAGAAGCTGGGACGAAGCGACGGAAAATTTGAAAAAAGCTTTCGGACCTACAAAGCCGACCCACCAGATACTACGCGAAATTTTCTCCGCAGAGCAGGAAAAGAATACAGCAACCGAAAGGTTCATCTGCGAAAAGCGAGCGTTAATCGCAAAGATACCAGAGGACCGAAAAATGGCCGTCCCACTGCAGCTGGATACCATCTATGGGCTCCTCCACCGAAGGATAAGAACGAAGCTGGCACGGACCCAGTTTGATTCCTTCGACGCCCTCTTCAGAGAACTGAGGAAGTTCGAGGAAGAGCCGGTACACCCAAACAGCAAATAGGACCCAGCCGGAAGAAATGCAACTACTGCAAATTTCTGGGCCACAGTGCAGAAGAGTGCGGTAAGAGGAAACGGAACGAGACAGCTTCTGTGCCTTCCAGCTCCAGCACCAGCACTACGACGTCCAGTTTTTCCTGCTTCGGATGTGGTAATCCAGGGGTAATCAGGAGCCAGTGCCCCAAGTGCAACAAAACACAAGCTGCTCTCGCTCAGCTAACCTTTTACTTAGCAGAGCACAACGAGCTGCTCCCAGCACCGGCACGACGACGGACATGTCCCCTAGTCAAGATTTCAATTGGCAACGCAGCCGGGTTAGCCTACATAGACACAGGCGCCCGACAAAGTATAGCGGGACACACACTATACCAGCAACTGAGGATCCAAGGGCACCAGTTCAAACGCCACCCGATCAACTTAGTTCTGGCGGACGGAGAGAACCGGCCCCAAGAGACACTCACCACCCAGGTCAACGTAGACTTGAAAGGGAAGCGCATTCCCACTGAGTTCATCATTTTACCCCAGGCGCAGAACCGAACGCTCCTGGGGATAGACTTCATCGAAGATGCGGGACTCGTCCTAGACGTCCCCAACCGAGGATGGCACTTTCACCACAACCCCGAGAGCTTTTTCACGTTCGATGGAGAAGTGCCGCCAGAGGTAAAACGAAAGTGGTCCCTCATACAGCACGAGCCGCGAGCTACCGACCATAGGGACACGAAACCCCTAGTTCCAGGCGACCCCAGGGCCCGTAACGTCCGGATTAACGCCCTGTTCGGTCCCGAAGACGAGACAGAGGACGAGCACGAAGACGACCCGTATTCCTACGACAACCAGGTCGTGCTCTTCGCCAGTGCCAGCGACGAGATCTACCCGTCCCTGCCATCACCGTCCATTTTTCCCCACTCGCCCCGGAAAAAGGTTTCCCGAGTGGAAGTCAACATGGTAGAAGCGGAGGACCTTCACCTACGCCCAAACGAGGGGGAGGCCCTCTCCCCCCCCGATCGGGAAACAGTGAATCAACTGCTCTGCCAATTCCAAGATGTCTTTGCACCAGGGGGAGAGCCAACGCCCTTAGGCGAACACCGACTAGAAACCGGGGATCACCAGCCTATTGCTGTTCCCCCGTACCGGCTGCCTGCACCCAAACAAGCCATCCTGAGCCGAGAATTGAAGAAGATGGAAGACCTGGGAATCATCGAGGAGTGCGATTCGCCGTGGGCCGCGCCAGTGGTCATGGTTCCAAAGCCAAATCAAGAAACCCGAGTCTGCGTAGACTATCGGAAGCTGAACGCCGTCACAGTCCCCGATAGCTATCCACTCCCTCGCATGGACGACCTGCTCCATACA
>JABXWE010014489.1:0-17682 GCA_014611495.1 Limonius californicus | reverse complement strand
GGCCTAGATAGTAGGTGGCCGTTGTGGTCAAGGTGGCTGTTGTGGTAAAAAGGAGAAGTGGCCGTTGTAGCCATGGTGGCCGTTGTGGTCTAGATAGTAGGTGGCCGTTGTGGTCGAGGTGGCTGTTGTGGTCAAAAGGAGAGGTGGCCGTTGTGGCCACGGTGGCCGTTGTGGACACGACCACAACGGCCAAACTTCCGGGTGGCCGTTGTGACCGATGGCCGTTGTGGTCTGCTCCCTTGGTTGCGATTATATTATCGGCGTTATTTATATTAAAGTTAATTTTAATAGAGACAATACTCAACGGCGCTGCTTTCGCTGGCTGTATCTTTCGTTGCGATTTTATTATCGGCGCTGTTTTTAACTGCAGCATTTTTATTAACGCAAATTTTAACTAAGACATTATTTAACGACGTTGCTTTCGCTGACTCTATTCTTGGTTGCGATTTTATTATCGACACTGTTTTTATTAGTAGTAATTTTAACTGAGACAATATTCGACGACGCTGTTTCCACTGGCTCTATTTTTGATTGCAATTTTATTAGCGGCGCCATTTTTAACTGCGACATAAGCGCATATTCACTATTTTTATTACCACAAATTTTAACTAAGACATTATTCAACGACGCTGTCTTCGTTGGGTTTATTTTGGTTGTGATTTTAAAATCGGCGTTATTTTTATTAAAGTTAATTTTAACTGAGACAATAATCAACGGCGTTACTTTCGCTGACTCTATTCTTGGTTGCGATTTTATTATCGGTCCTTTTTTAACTGGGGCAATATTCCCCGGCGCTATTTTTATTAACGTTAATTTTAATTCTGACAATATTCAACGGCGCTTTTATTATCGGCGCTATTTTTGACAGCGCCGTTATTCCCCAGGTGCTATTTTTTACTTGGGTTAATTTTGACTGCGCAATATTCACCGATACTGCTTTTCCTGGCCCTATTTTCCTTGTGATATTCTTACCGGTGCTGTTATTGCTTGGCACTATTGTCCCTTGTACTAATTTTAACTAAGACATTATTCACCGACGCTGATTTTGCTAGCCGTACTTTTGAACAACACTGAACTGAAACATTATTCACAGGCAATGATTATACTGACACTATTATTGATTGCGACATTATTATTTGGCTTTATTTATAACCGTGTGGTTTTTGACCACCATTATTTTTTGTTGCGAGAATGTTAATCAGCTCTATTTTTAACCATGATTTTATTCACCGGCACTATTTTGACTTGCGTTACTTTTAACTCCAACATTATACAGCACCGCTAGTGTCTACAGTTCCATTTTTGGGCGTGACATTAGTTATGGATACTACTTTTGCTAATCATACAACGCATTTTATCAAGAACAAAAGACATTAAGAAATGATGTTATGGATTCAGAAGTTAATATTTTGTGTTTTTACTTGAAACATATCTGCATACATTAATAATTGTAGTAACTGTGTCTCCAAATACATACACATGTTTGGATTGGATTTCCACAGTCAACTTTCGTCAAAAATTTGTTGACCACAGTGTATAACTAAAATATTGTAACAGTTCTTAATTTACTTACATGTGCGTGGTTTAAAGTAGTACTTTCACTGTCGTTCTGCAAATCTAATGATTTTTCCGATACATCAACATAGTCTAAAAAGTCAACAATAGTACTGTAATTATAATCTATTGTAGTATAATCAGTTTCATTCGTATTAGTACTATGTGTAGTACTCAATTTAATTCCAGCACTATTATCCTGTCCTGGAAATTTAGTACTCTGTGTCGTACTCAATTTATTTTTAAAATTATCGTTCTGTTCATAGTTTGGCTTTGTAAATGTTGTCGTTTTTCGCGATGGTTTAGTTGGAATAGTGATGGTGTATTTTGGTAAAACAGTTGTTGCAGCATTGTGCATAACCATGCATCCTGCAAGTTCCCTATACTGAGGAAACATAGTGGTTAAATTTATAACCTGGTTCTGCTCTGCGTGTAGCACTGCCTCTTTTTCGTAGCATGTCTGAAAAAATAAAAAGAGAAGATACTAATAATATTTTAACCTATGTAATAGTTAAGAAGAATTAGTGCCTTTGTTTGACTACACCGTATATGTCATATCTTTTTATATACCTGTTGAATCAAAATAAGCATATTTACAAACAACACCGCTTACAATATCAGCCATTTACAGCTAAGGTTCCTCTGACAAGCTGCAGTTTTCTGCAAAGATTCTGTGTGTTTCCACCCTACTATTTCTTTTCAGAACCACTTACCTTATTCGTCTTGTAAACAGAAGGCCATTGATCATCTGTGTCATAGTATAGCAACAAATTAGGATTCCCATGACCTTCGTTATATTCTATTTCGTATTCGAATTGCCCCTCTTCAGACAAAAAGCAAAATCTAGCCAGGAAAGCCCAGTTCTGCAACACAAATTTAAATTAGAAATGTTTAGAATGATTCACATACAAAGACACAGGTGAGTGTGTACTTATAACCTATTCAAATTATTTGTTTCTGAACACGCCATTATTGGCATCACAACCGTGATGTTGTCTAAGATAAAACAGAAAGTAAAAGAAGAGAAGAAAATCGAAAGAAAATATTTTTGTTGTAATATTTGACGACCAAAAGACAAAACAAACAACCTAGGTAAAAATAAGCAGAACCAAAATAGAGAATGGGCAAAATGCATGCCACTATTTCAAGAAGAAGATCTGCTAAAGAGTTTTGAAAACACTAAGATATGGTAAGGAAAGCGACTTGAGCTTAGATTGCACATTTCCAAAACCTACTGACAGAGACCAGAAGCAAGATAAATAAAAACCAAGCAGCAAAAGAAGTAAATGAGAGAGTGAAACAAATTGGAGAAACTACATGTAGCAAATAAGTGCAACGAGTGGGATAATTAAAAATCACACTAGCGATGGTAAAATGGATGGAAGAGACCAAGAAACACCATCTTGCAGTGTATGTGCCAGAAACTATAGAACATATACAGAAGGTGAAAGATTACAAGGTAACATTTTCAGAGAATATTCTTCCTAAATGTGTACGAGCATATGTAGATAAGAATCTTCGAAAGTATACAAACAAGAAAAAGAGAACATATTTAACTGAAGAACGGTATAGCTTAAGCTAAACATATATACAGCTCTGAGGACAGCTTTGAGGCTGCTCCATAAGGGTATGTGGCACACAGCAGGCAGCGGAGGCAGACATACCCGTATCCTGGGAGTCGTCAAGACCCTTCTTCTAGATGCAATGGTAGACTCTCCCTCCACAATATGCCTTCAATAGACACTTCAGTGTTTATGCCAATACTGAGCCAATCCAGCATATGGACATATCCATCTTTACCGACGGATCTAAAACAAGACATGGAGCGGGTGCCGGAGTCGTCTTCGATGACCTTAACCCACGCCACATTAAACCACTAGACAGACAAGAACAAAGGGCCTGCTCATCCTACTGGACGTGCAGGCGTGCGTTAGGCAAAACCTGGGGACTGAAACCAAGAATCATATTCTGGTTCTACACGGCTGTAGTACGCCCGCTGTTAACATACGCCGCCCTTGTCTGGTGGCCACGATCAGAACTTACCACTACAAGGACGACACTCGCCCGTGTGCAAAGATTAGCTTGTCTGGGCATTACGGGCGCAATGCGAACAACCTCGACAGCGGCAATGGAAGTGCTGTTGGGACTCGCGCCCCTTCACCTTGTGATTGAGGTCGAGGCTCGAGCGGCAACGCATAGGCTGATGTGTACGGGGCAATGGAAACCGACTTAGGAAAACGTGGGATATGCTAGAGTTGCCGCCAAATTGGGGACGACCACTCCCGTTTCTTTAATGGGAAGTGATGGCATGACTTCTTACTTCTCCTTTAGCATACCCTATAAGGTTCACATCCCTCTCCGGGAAGAATGTCCTCAGATGATCGGCCTTTTCTTAAACCCGGTGGCCTAGTTTGGTATACAGACGGGTTACGGAATAGAAAAGGTACCGGCGCCGATGTATATGGGAACAAACCCAGAATCAAACTCAAATTTGCCCTAGACAAATACCCTGCGGTCTTCCAGGCAAAAATCTTCGCAATTACTGCCTGTGCAAATGAAAACCTCAATAGCAGTTATAGAGGTAAATACATCTATATTTGCTCGGACACTCAAGCGGCCATTAAGGCCCTAATATATCCCAAGATATGGTCTAGGCTTGTTGAAGAATGTCGAGCCACACTCGTCAAACTCTCAGCTGAGAATTACGTGAAAATCCTATGGGTTCCGAGCCATAGTGGAATAAGTGGCAATGAGAAAGCTCATGCCTTAGCTGTGGCTGGGGCCTCTGAACCTTTAGTAGGTCCAGAGCGAGCTTTTGGAATAGCCCCCAAACACGTGAGGCAAGAGTACTGGAATCACACAAATGTGCAATTTTAGCATTCTTGGACCTCCAGACTCACACCCAGACAGGCTAGAGCCTTCATCAAGAGCCCTTCGCCTAAATCGGTAGACTATATTCTGAATCTAAACAGAAGACAAATCAGGATAATAACGGGCCTCCTTACAGGCCGCGGACACCTGAACAGTCATCTCCACACTATAGGGATTGTGCTAAATAACCAGTGTAGGAAATGTCAAGAGCAAGAGGAAACCTCTGAACATGTCCTGTGCAAATGCAAGGCATTAGCGGCCTTAAGACGCAAACACCTTGGCTCTCCCTTTCTTGAACCAAGAGACATTCAAGACACGCTTTTGAACACGATTCTGTCCTTCGCCGAAGCGACGGACCTGTTTAGGGAGTGAAGTCTTTTGTAACCCCAAGGGAGCACAATGGGCCCTGGTGGCCTAAGTGCAGGAGCCTGCTCTGACCCATAGAAAATCATCAAACCACTAGGCAACATTTCTACTGTCTTCCAAGCGGAGGTAATGGGAGTAATGCATTGCACACCAACCTATTGGTATCTACAGTGAAAGCAGAGCCGCTTTACTAGTCCTGGGTAGTTGCAAAATTACCTCAGAAGTGGTACTGCAGTGCCGTGAATCTCTCGAGGATATCTCAAAAGATAATGTCATTTCCCTTATACGGGTGAAAGGACATGACAGAAACTACGACAATGAGGAGGCTGATGAAATTGCAATACTGGCCTCCGAACAACCTCTTTGGGGACCAGAAGCCGTTATTCCTATATCCCTGAGGACATTAAGCTTAATGCTGTACCCTAAAGAAACCCTAAAAAACTTCACACGAAGATGGGTAAACACAGAAAGTTGTCGTCATGCAAGGGCTGTTATTACTGAACCCTCGCCGAGCACAGCCAAATATTATGTGCAACTGTCCAGAAAGAACCTGCGACTAGTTGTAGGTATCTTATCTGGACACTGGACCCTAAATCAACACTAAATTAGCACAGGATGGGACTGGTGGACAGCCCAAACTGTCGAGGATACAACGGGGAAAACGAGACTACAGAACACGTCATGTGTCACTGCCCAGCTATTGCAACAATCAGACGATCAATGTTGGGAAACGTTTGGCCTGATATGGCCGAAATCAGCAACACCCCCGTTGCGGATGTGCTCAAATGCATCCAAAGGATTGGATGACTTGGGTGATGCCCAAATTGGGGAGCTGCTGGGGAGGCAGCACAATGGGCCCACCTATGTGGCCGAAGTGTACGTGAGGTAACTCACCCTTCCAAATCTTACAATAAGAATGAACAGATATACTCAGGGCTAAATATTTGTAATATAGTTACTCACAGAGAGATCAATTAGATACAACAGGAAACTGCAACGGGGGTTTCTTGTTATAGAGAAAACTTTGGTTAAGTATATAAAGGAAAGTAGGTCGATGGTTATAATAAAAAGTTTGAAACATCAACTGAACAATACATACAAAAATGGCTGCTAACTTTTGAAGCGAAAAGAGGTGCGTCATTAGCCCTAAATACACTGGAACAGGATATAAATATAAAAATAGAAGCTACTAAAAGAATATTCCAGAAACTAGACAGAAATTTCCTTGAGAAAAGAAAAATACATAATCAAACGATAATAATATTTTAATATTAATAGGTAAATAGAACCACTTATAACCTACGTAGAAATAAGATTTTCAGAAAAAATTGGATATAAAACTATCATATCGTACGTAGAAGGGGCGATTGACATTTCGTCCCAAAGCCCATATTAGCTAAGTTTCAATAACATTACGTCCCCGGTTGTTACGGGCCAATCGAGCTTTTACGACGACCCGTAACCGGATAGGTGGAAAAAAGCCTACAGCTTAGCTCAGAGGAGTAGGGGGAGTTCGTGAAAATCGCTTACGGGAGGAAATCTTTAGTTGTGTACAGGGTAAGTCAAAATTTGTGGGCGCCACCTTCCAAATACAGCTGATTGTAGGTCCTCGTGGAAGGCCGAGAAGCCAACAGCTCACAGGAATGGAACTCACCTTTATGGTGCCTCCTCCTATATATTTAAAGCTTGCAAAATTCGTACACAAACAAGTACAAAAGGTACGCCCCCGCAGACTGGATTGAATGAAGTCAACCGCAATGAGCCCGAAAATTGGATGAATCGTCGCACCGACGGTACTGCCAGAGGTCAGGAATGGGGCTCGATACTTAGTCCGCCAACGGCGATCGGCTAATTCCCACAGAATTGCCTTAACAGGGCTAAATCCAGTGTGTTTTCTTCAAAATCCGACAGGAGTCGATGGTCTGTTTTTACCCCTTGGTAAAACAACGAAACGAAACTCACACGCAACGGTTACCCATCGAAAAACCCAAAAGCCGCCCCTGCAGCACTCAACTTAATCACGGCCCCCGATTGATGGAATTTTCGGAGATCTGGAGTCATCAGAGATGTTAGACCGACTGCCTGAAAAACGTAACACGATCCTTCATTCCCCCACAAGATTGCAACATATTACGAAATACTTCTAGAACGAAAATGACCACGTGTCACTTTTGAGAGAAGCCCAAAAACATTTCCTGAATACTAGGCACTGTTTAACAACGAAATTCCTAGAAATACAGTCTGGTCGGCGAAAATAACATACAAAGAAAAAACCTTGAGACTGGTTTGGTCATAAATTAATTTCCGAGAGGAAAATACTAACAAAACTGTTGTCAACACAACTCAATCTTGGAAAGACACAAAATAACCAAACTGTATTCAACGTAAAATTACAATCCAAATAACGTTTTTAAGAAATTAATTCATATAGAGCGGCAAATTTTAAAAGAACATAACACGGTACGAAATATTTAAATTAATCCCACTAGACGTTTCGTCCTCGAAGATTTAGGTGTTGTAATAGTAACCACATTACACACAATAAATACATAAATACACTAAATAAAATTTTATATATCTATTAATTAAAGAAACTTCATGCAAACATAGGTACTATGTACAAGTATATACTAAATTATAAAATATTGTAGCTGTCCGTCCTCGCTGGGACAGGTGCCGCTATAGCTCAAAGCCAGAGGTTCGCAATAACTATGCTGTGAGACGGTAGGTAATGGTTATAACAAATTTTATTGCATTTAAATGTTATAATAAATTAAAATCTATTTGATGTTAATGATATAAATATAAGTAATAACATTCGCACCCAGGTAATATAGCCTGTAAAATCCTGGTAGGTACACCCCTGGTACTAGGCCGGATGGGTCAACTTACCTGTCTTATCAACCCATTGCCGAGTGCACCTGTTATCATTCTGAACTATACATCTATACGGCTTAAAAATTATTTGCATGAGATTATGATTAAGTGTCAGTACGGGGACGAATCATCTACTGCCCCGTAGATCGACAAATTTAAGATATTTCAAACATCGATATCGGACCTAGTGCTGCAACCCTCACAGTTCCCTAAACCGACTTTGGCAACCGTAAAATTGGAATGCCAATATCCAGGAAGGGCCGTAAATTCTGCTAACGATATGGGATGGATGGTGGAGCGAAGACTTATGAAGCTGTTAGGAAAAAGTAAGTTACCCAAAGATGTAGGAAGAACAAGTCAGATAGGCTATAGACAGTAGAAGGTGATAGTAATCAGATGTAAAACATGGAAAACTAACAGAGAAGAGTTGTGTAATATGAGAATATCAACTCTTAGGCACCATAAATTAGGAAAAATAATAAGTAAACAACTACTTGTAACGAGCGATCAAAAAGTTTTCAAATAAGGGTTGGCTGTGAGTGCTACAAGGCATGTCGTAGCTGTCATGTTACGTACCGGCCGTATTTTGTAGGTTTAGTTCTTTAAATGTAAACACAACCAAAGTGAACTTAAACTCAAAGCGCATCTTGTCTCAATAAAACGCATTTTAGATATAAACAAATTACAACAACCAGATTAAAAAGATCTTGACAGGTGGATAAATTATTTTAATATTTTATTTTTATTATTTTAAACAGTTTAAATTACATTTTCATATAAATATGTAGGTATCAACTTTCTAAACTACCATAAAACGTTACATTTCAGAATAGTTCATTCAAAACATTTTACCTCAATTTGGAACGGAATCTTTACTTCCATACATTATCAACACAATATATCCACATCCACAACCATATAAACTGCTTTAATTTTATAAATATTAAGATTTATTTTTTCTATGACAACTTTTCAACATTCCTACATTCCTATGTAAATCTACTAATGCGATTAAGAAAGCAAACCCATATTTACTTTATTGCTATTAGTATTGTATTCAAAGACTACTTTAAACACATCAATTATTAATGTTGTAAGTGCTTACTAAACTGCTTGGAAACTGATTTTAAATTATCGATATATCTCAAGCACTTAATTCCTGTTATTTTAAGTACATTCGTAAGCAGCAGTACTTGTAATCGTAATTAACTAGCTAAGTAAATATTTAGTTTACATTTACACAACTTTTTCTTGCTAATCTCTGTAAAATTGGCAATAAAACATGCAATTACAGCATTTGAAATTAAACTATTTACAAATAAACTATCAGAACCCGTGTAAACGACCCACACTTTCTATGGTAACTTCTTTTAAAAAATGAAACATTAGCTACATCGAACTAGAAGATATTCACTTAACACTGTCTAAAATTCACATAACAATGACATCATTATTGTCAGAAAGGGGACTGCCCAAAACACCGAATGCCCAAAACGCCGACTCGATATTTCGCCCAAAACGCCGACTCCCATTCCGCCGACCATGTCCAAAACGCCGAATGGTGTTGATGACCAAAACGCCGACTCGTGTCCAAAACGCCGAACGGCGCTGAACGACGTCACATCGTTCGTGAACTTGGCGTCGGAGCCGAATACGAATCTAAATTTGTATTTTGCCCAAAACGCCGACTGCACATCGAGTCGGCGTTTTGGCCATTCGGCAAAGTGTCCACGAACGCACCGCACCTATGAGCCCTGTCCAAAACGCCGACCGCAAAGCGGGTCGGCGTTTTGGTCATTCGGCGAAATGTCCTATAAGGCAAGTACGAGCCTCGTCCAAAACGCCAACCACAACCCAAGGCGGAGTTTGGGCCACTGGGCCTCTATCGATGAGAAAAATTTAAACAAAATCGTTTGATCCGACTTTGATTTGTAAATTTTTCGAAATTTTTCTTCTATTATTTTAATTTCTTATTTATCGGGTAATTTTTATTTTGAACGGTAGGTACATTTTTGGCACTACATTTTGAAACACCGTGTATATGTTACATACAGGGTGTATTAAAAATGGCGGATAATATTTACATCACGCGCTTCTACGTTCAAAACCCAGCAAAAAACTCTAGTACCAATTTGGTATTAGACGAAGAGTTTTTTAATTATTAGCAATTGAAAGTTTTTTAATTTGGCAACGCTGCCCAACTTAAACGTAAGCGGATACATACATTTAATTACCCTTGATAATATATTGTAATTCCAAAAATAAATAAAGGATGTACCTACCGACGTCATTAAAATTACTCTCTTTTGAAACACTTACAAATTTCAAAAGTGACATTAATGACAATCCGTTTGTTATACATGCAGCTATCTATTTCATTTTAATATTAAATATCCAAAAATTACTCCAGCTTATAATGCATTGTTGCAACGGCTTCCAAAATTACAAACAGCAAAGATTTTGTAAAGTTAAATACGAAATTGTAAGTAAACTGATTACCAAAATGGTAAAATTTATATTTGATTACTTATTTTACTTGCTGGACTATGAGTTGTGAATACTAGTTAAATGTATTTTTTAACGATAGTCGAAATAAATTACAAATTTTGGTCACTAATGACTCCATAGTTAAAGGGTTAACACTAAATTGGTACTAAAAGTTTTTTGTTTGGTTATCAACGTAGAATCGCGTGATGAAAATATTATCCGCCATTTGTAACACACTCTGTATACATACATATACAGGGTGTTTTCTAAGTAATCTAAAATAATTAAAGAAGTGATTCTTCAATTAATTTTATGGAGAAAAGTTCATATGAACATATACCGGGTGCTGACTTTGAATACGCTCCATAGGGAAAATGCATGCGTTTGTGGAATTTTTCAATTTCCTGCTCCCCAAGTTGAAAAACGCGCCCAAAACAAGGTGTACGCAGAAGGGACGTTAATTTTACAGAGATTACATCTACTTTTTATTTTTAGAATATCAAATTAAGTAATTAATTTAAAAAAATATGAAATAATTTATATAGATGGTGTAGTAATAGCACCAAATCCGACATGCGCATCCCGCCGGCATGGTTTAGTGGTTACGCATCTGCTTTGTAACGCGAACTCGGGAGTTCGAATCCGCTCTTCAGCTTCATTTTTTTTATTATTTTTGTTGTTATAAATGTTTAATTTTTGTAATTGCAATTGTGATATTATTCTCTAAATACATAATATTATTGAATGTTGTAGATAAATTACACCAAGAACACTTGCTCAAGTGCGGAGACAGTTTTCTAATCGTTTGATTACTTTTTGAGTGTAGATGTACTTCATTCGAACATTTGATTTAATTTACATTTTTATTTGCATTAATAATTATCGTTAAACAATTTAATGGTTATTATTAAATGTGTAACGGTAAATTTAAAACTGTTTTATTATTTAATTTTTTATGAAACCCAAAAATGCATGTATTTTGTATGATGTGTTTTTAGAAAATAATAACACAGTTGGATTTATAGACATAAAAGGCCTACCATAAAAAAAATTTTAAAAAAATAAAGCTGAAGAGCGGACTCGAACTCTCGGAGTTCGCGTTACAAAGCATAAGTGTAACAACTAAGCCACGCCGGCGGGATTCGCACGTCGGATTTTGTGCTATTACTAGACCATTTCTATAAATTATTTCATATTTTTTAAATTAATCATTTAATTTGATATTCTAAAAATAAAAAGTAGATGTAATTTCTGTAAAATTAACATCCCTTATGCGTACACCTTGTTTTGGGCGCGTTTTTCAACTTGGGGAGCAGGGAATTGAAAGATTCCACAAACGCATGCATTTTCCCTATGGAGCGTATTCAAAGTCAGCACCCGGTATGCTCAGGGCGTTAGTTTTCAAGATACTAGGTGTTGAAAATTTCAATTTATTTGAAATTATATTTAATATATTGGACAACATGTGAGATATTGATTTAAAATTTAGTACACATATCTTTTGCCAACAACAACTGTGCTAGAATACCTTGACGGAAAATGATGTACATAGTGGTTTGTTTTTAAGGTTCATGAAGATGCCTTGCCTTTATTCGTTCCCTCTGTAACTATTTTTTATGATACGCCACTACTGTAATCAATTTCTTCAAATTCCTTGATATTACTGAGAACTTTTTTACTTCTTGCAGTTTTGTAATAACTCCAGTCGTTTATGAGTAATTCCAATGGAAGTAAATGCATGTAAATAGTCATTAGTACTATTGAATACAGCAATTTTGTAACTTGTAATCAACTTCAACGCCATTTACACATTTGAGTTTTCTAAACTAAACAATAACACCAGTAATTACATCAGAATGTATCATTCAAAGCAGCACAGAAGATCAACAGGGATTGTTATTGCCGGAATCGTAAAATGTGCACTTAAAAATAAGCTTCTTACCCCCTGGATCTAGGAATGTTTGTAAATCCAATACTGTTACTTATCTTAAGCCTTATTTGGGAGTTTCCCGTAAAACGAATTACGTTACGCCCAAAAATGTCTTAAATGTTTAAGACAAATAAAAATATAAAAAAATTAAAAAAATATCTACAAGAAATTAAAATTATAAATCTTGAATGTATCTTTGGATCTTCTATTGTTTAATAAAAAATATGCGGCCTAATATGATTTAGATACAGATACAAGGTCCGCTTTTATAAATGTATCTAGATACAGATAATAGATACTAAAATAGTACCTTTATCCAAAATCTAGATACATCTATCTAGATGCTACCCAACACTGGCTACAACTCTAAAATCATCCTTTCGGTTCTTTTGACCACGATATTGTACATGTTCCGTAAATAAATATTAGGTAGGTGCTAAGGTATACCTAACTAATTTTTGCCGAATTTTTATAAATCAGGAGGTTCTGGACATAGCGAAAGCTACTTTTGTTTGGTGTTTTTTGCTTAAAATGAGCGCCGAAGATTGTCACAATTATTTAATTACCTATTAAATACTATATTCAATAATATGAGTAAAAAGTTTTCATCAAAGTAAGAAAAAAGTTAGTCTTAGATTACTTAGGACAAATGGCGGATAATATTTACATCACGTGATTCTACGTTGAAAACCAAGCAAAAAACTTTAGTACCAGTATAGTGTCCATCCTTTGATTATGGAGTTATTAGTGACCAAACTTTGTAATAAATTTCGATTATCGTTGAAAAATACATTTAACTAGTATTCACAACTCATAGTCCAGCAAGTAAAATAAGTAATCAAATATAAATTTTACCATATTGGTAATCAGTTTACTTATAATTTAGTCTTTAACAATACAACATCTTTGCTGTTTGTAATTTTGGAAGCCGCTGCTGGAGTAATTTTTGGATTTTGAGTATTAAAATTAAATAGATAGCTGCATGTATGACAAATAGGTTGTTATTAATGTCATTTTTTAAACTTGTAAATGTTTTAAAAATGACATTAACGACGTTGGTACATATTTTATTTAATTTTGTTGTTGTTTGTTTGTTTTATTTAACGTCGGCCTATTTCTGCTACTATGGCTAACCACCGACGCCAGGGAGCGATCCTACCACACCTGGAAATTTAGCCTGTTTGAGGGTTCTTTTGACGTGCCCAACAACACTTGGACACGGGGCCTACGATTTTACTTGCTATCCGAGAACAAGGGCCGTTTTAGCGTTTTTTTAATGCTCAGAAAAAAAAACCACCGACCTCGGCGTCCGGATTCGAACCCGGGACAGCTGCGTGAAAGGCATACGGCCAACCTATCCGAGCTACCGGCGCCGGTATTTAATTTTGTAATTCAATCAATTACGATATACGATCAAGGGTAACTAAATGCATGCATCCGTTTAGGTTTGATTGGACAGCGTTGCCAAATTAAAAAACTTTCAATTGCTAATAATCTAAAAACTCTTCATCTAACACCAAATTGGTAAAGGAGTCGCAATGTAAGAAGACCAGAGTAGGATTAAAATGAAAACCTTAAGTTGCGACACTGCATCCTTTTTTAGCTGAGCCTCCTGTCTTTTATAGCCCAGCAGAGACCAGGGGTACCAAAAAAATATAAATTTAAACTGCATAAAGGGTTTAAACATTTTTTTACGGAGCTGCTAGTTTGTTACCATTTATTTTTACATTATACCTATATAGCGGTACGTATTTGCAAAAATTTATTATCCGATTACCCATAATTCATACAAAAGAAATAAGAAACGCCTAATTTGTGTTTCTTTGAATAGTCGTTAGGGGATTTCATAACGAGTTGCTGCTAAGAAAGCTATTATTCACATATTTTGAATTAGGCAGATAAAGGAAATAAGAAGATGCAGTAAAAGGCGAATTATTGGGGTCTAACCATCTACTGTATACTTTTAAGTAGATCCGAAATGAGGCATTTTGTTTTAGACGGTAAATGCCGCGAGTGCAATTTAGAATGTGATTCAGTTTATGCAGCTGGAAAGAGAAAATATGGTTGCGATTGTTCGTTTTACTAGTTATGTGAAACGTACAGCACATACTCTACAAATCAGTAAAAACACCGTTCGAAGAATAATTTTTACGTACAATTAATTTAATTTATTGGTGTTAGTTAAGTAATAACCTTCATTCGATTGTTTGTTTAAAATGGATGTTTTCTAACAGCAACGCATTTATTATCTTAAAATTGTTTGAAAAGCGCTGACTTTAAGGGGTAAATCCCTCGACACTTTGGCAGGTATGGTTTTCATTTTAATCCTACTTTGGTCTTCTTGCATTGTTACAGTATAGGTTTAAGTTGGGTAGCGTTGCCAAATTAATAATCTTTCAATTGGTAATAATTTAAAAACTCTTCGTCGAAGACGAAATTGGTACTAGAGTTTTTTACTCGGTTTTGAACGTAGAAGCGCATGATGTAAATATTATCCGCCTTTCTAATACACTCTGTATGTAACATATACACGGTGTTTCAAAATGTAGTGCCAAAAATATACCTACCGTTCAAAACAAAAATTATCCGAGTCAGATTTTGAAAAATGTATAAACCAAAGTCGGCTTAAACGATTTTGTTTAAATTTTTCTCATCGATAGTGGCCCAGTGACCAATACTCCGACTTGGGTTGTGGTCGGCGTTTTGGACGAGGTTCGTACTTGCGTTATAGGACATGTAGCCGAATGACCAAAACACCGACCGCAAAGCGACTCGCTTTGCGGTCGGCGTTTTGGACAAGGCTCATAGGTGCGTTTTGGGCCAAATACAAATTTAGATTCGTATTCGGCTCCGACGCCATGTTCACGAACGATGTGACGTCGTTCAGCGCCGTTCGGCGTTTTGGACACGAGTCGGCGTTTTGGTCATCAACACGAGTCGGCGTTTTGGACATGGTCAGCAGAATGGGAGTCGGCGTTTTGGGCGAAATATCGAGTCGGCGTTTTGTCCCGGACCCGTCAGAAACACTACTATGAGGGGCGCTTCTTAATTTAAATCGACATTCTACTAAACAATAAATTGTCAACGTCTAAATGTAAGTTGGATACCTTGTAAAAACGCCTAACCGATAACTATAGTGGTCTAGTGCGAAAACGCATTGGCCACTCGAGGTCACAGCAAATGCAGTCGCTCCGTTGGGGCGATCGAATCCCGACTGGGGCGACCGCATTTGTTTAGTTAAGTTTAGGGTGCATGTTGTATGAATGTTTAGTGTGTAAGGGACGCCCGCACCCCCCTGAAGTAATGCGAAAACGGTTCCGGGGGGAACGTAGTATGAATGAGTGAGAAAAAAAAGATATAAATCTAATTAATAAATCAGCTTTTGCGTATCATCTCATTGAATCACAACACAGGTTTAATCCGTTATCGGAAGTTAAAGTACTTCACCTATGTAATAAAGGTATGAGAATGAATTTCCTAGAAATGCTAGAGATAAGAAAGGCAGTATCTGACAATCAAAATAACCCTAATAATGTTCTTAATGACATCCAGTTTATGAACAATAACCATTATTATATTTTTAATAATATTGTTTTTCGGTAGTTGGTTGCTTTGGTTGTTAGATGGCGCTTTATACTAAGGTTTTGAACTTTATATTGTAGATTTTTACTATACTGTATTTTAGAAACAGTTTCAATTTTTGAGGATAGATGGAGTTTGGTTTGGTTTGCATCTGGTTTAAAAGTTTTTCAAAAGTTTTATCTTTCCTTCCTCCACTTTGACTTTAAATTGGTCGGATGTAGTTTACTTTTTGGGGTGTCTTTCACACCCTTTTAATGAAATTGTTGGTTTTTGGCCGGTTGGCCAAAGGCTTTTTGTTCACCAATTTAACTTGATGTTGTTTTTCGAAATATATTTCGTGGGGCTCACAAGATTGTTTCATTTAATTTTATTTAAAATTTTTTCCCCATTATGAGTATGGACATCAATCTGATGAAATGAAGATGAACATGATGAACATAAATAATCGACAATTTTCATTTATAATTTTATAAGATTATTTATTTAATAGAAATTTAAAATTAACACTTTTTTCATTCATTTATACTACCGTCCCACCCCCCTCCTTAGGAACCGCTTTCGCATTACTTCAGGGGGTACGGGCGTCCCTTAGGTACATACTAACCAACACGCACTCTAAACTTAACTAAGTGAAATACGGTCGCCTCAGCCGAGGTTTGAACACACGGCCGAACGGCCATTTCACCGAGGTTCCTAACACTTTATTTTGCCAGTGTTTGTCTATACTTTTAAGTTTTAGTTATCTATATTCAGGGTTACATTACCATCTCAAGTGTTCTATGGTGCCTATGGTCGATGTAGTAAGGTTATGCATTTATGGGCTATGTAAATAAACGTTCTAAATATAAATGCAACAATAAATGTAACAACTGCAATAACTTGTTTACGGTTACGTTTAGGACACATGTTTATATGAACTTTTCGACTCTAAATAAGTTCTGTAATTCATCCTTGAAATATGCTGGTATGTTTTGGGACACACTGTATATCAATCAAATGCCCTGTTAATCGTGTCTTCTTAAATGTAGCAATGAAACTTAAATTTGTTATCATAAAATAATTAATGCACGTTCTTAAATATTTGACACTCCCAAAAACTGTAACACACAAACAAGGCGTTCTATTGACATACTATTTGAAAATATACATTTTTAATATCAGCGCTGTTCATCGAATCTTTTCAATTAAACACCCTACGGAAATAACATTACAAAATGTAATAATCATACTGTGTACCGTAAAAATGCATAGTTCCTTAATTCACAGTACCACATTTTGTTTAATTAATTTTTAATACTTGCCACTTTTATACAGCTGCATGGTGAAATGCGAACTGCCTAATTAATAATTACTTATACCATGCGAATACTTACCTCGTGCGTTCTAAGTTCACCTTCCAAATATTTACATAAAATTCCGTCCAACGTACAAAACACCATTATTACTATCAACTGCAATAACGTGTCCATTTTTACGTGCATGAAACAATTATTTTTATTAGCAGTTTTCTTCCTGGTTATTCACAAACTGTATTATGATATTTTATACGATAATATGAAAAACAATCAACCGATCATGTTGTTAAAAATGAATAAACTAAACGAGGCATAATAATCAATATGTTAGTTTCCATGGATATTGTGTTCACAACAAATTTTCTGAGTTTGCCTGCTTCTCGTTTCACCTCGTTGAACTTCTAATTATATACCAATGGGTGCTAATAATATTACCTGACCCATTACCAAATAACAGTTACTTAATATCATCTTATTAATCATATTATAAATATTCAAATTATAGCAAATAACTGTAAACGAAAAATATCTCATCTATAAATTTGTAAGGAAAAATCTATACACATTCGCTAATAATCTCACATTTTTGTAATTACCAAAGTATTTTTTTTTAATATATGACGCCAGTTTAGTCCTCTTCACAGGAGGGAAATAACTGCTATAAAATTCGAAAGGATATACAGGGTGTATCAGAAATAGGTACAAATATTAAATCCGATG
>JABXWE010014486.1:0-11416 GCA_014611495.1 Limonius californicus | reverse complement strand
AAAGTGGTTCGGTCGAATTATTTGCATATCATTTAATTTAACAGTAGGTAAGAGTGAAATGCAAAGTAAAACTATGATTGGTCTAAAATGAGAAAACATTAACTACAAATTTGTAAGACTTAACAGACATAACAGAGTATAAAGTAATAGCCTTTTAAGTATCTAAAACTTAATAGTTCAGTGTACTTTTTACGAAAATATGTTTACGTAAGTACAAGATATATCAGTAATCCTTGGTCCCATCACAGGTAAGCAACTTCTCCCCAAATTGTAAATAATAAATACCTTTTGCCGATCGTTATCTTAAGATTACTAGGGATTACTAAACTTCCAGGAAAGCAACAAATGACCATTTGCTCCCGCTACCCTGGTTGCCTATTTCGTAGGCGCATTCAAAAATTCCATCGAGGAAATTTTACTGACTAAACACAAGCCTTAAGCCTCACTTTAAATGAGATAATGCTTAAATTTGGTTGGTTAGGCAACTTATCGTACAGGTGAAAGGTATAGTTAATATTTGCATTTGCGGATATGAATAGAAATAGCTTAGTGTAAACAGCCCTATGCTACTATAATATTAGGAGCAAGAATAACTAGACGCCAGAACGCCGTGCGAGATAAAATATCAAATTGTTCATTATAAAAACATTTGGGATATTTATTCTTTGGCGTATTTAGCATAAGCTCCTGCAATATAAAGTTTGTTCTTTCAACTAAAACATTTACATTTGAAATGAAATGTTGACAAAGGATCTAGCAATGTGGTTCAACACTAACTTAAACAGATATTCAGAATAAACTGCGGCTTCTAATGAAGAATTTACTGTTATGAGAAATAACCGTAATGCAAAAAAATAAAACAAAGACCAATATACGTTTATTTTGCACAGAATTGTTCCTAAACGAATCATATTAAATTTAGAAAGGTGATTTTTGGATTAAAGTATTAAAATAATCTGAATCTTTCTCTTACATGATAAATAATATAAAAATAAAAGCAAAGAGTGAATATATTACGACAAATATATATTTATATGTACGAAAAGAGTTCCAAGGAGATATCAGGTGGCATAGATGGCTGTAGATTGTTTTCCACTACCTTAGTTAATATTTAGAGTAAACTATAGTTGCTTATTAATAATTAGTTTTTATGAGAAATTAGTGTAATACAAAAGAAATAAAAAAACAGATAGACAGTACTTTACAACGACTATATGGTAATTATTAATAAAGATAATTTAAATGAATAACAGAAAAAATTTAAATGCCAAATTTTATTTGTATAGGAATTTTAATAAAGGGTCAGGCGACCTAAAGCTGATATTCAAAATATACTGCAAGTGGTCATAAACAACATTTTTATAATGAGAAAATTACTACAAATATAACCACAGGTAGCAGACAGTCAATGTATTGTTACAATTATATATTTATATTGACGAATATTGATTATAAATGGTAAGTTCCAATTTAGTAGATCAAAACAGGCCGTCATATCTTTCTCTTATAGTATTCGGAGGTAAGGTCAGACGACCTAGGTGGCTATAGATTATTTAGATTATGTTATACTAACCGAATTTGATATTCTAAATAAATTGCAGCTTCGCATAAGTAATTTTATTGCTCTGAGAGATACAAATAAAACGAAATAAAAACTAACGGCGAACACATTATGGCACACATATGAATAATTAAAAAAAAATAATTAGGCATTAATATATTTAATTAAAGGAAAATTAAATACCATCTTGGAAGAAGTCTTTGCATTGTATGCATATCCACTCTTGGAAAGCTTATACACTGTCTTTTTTTTATTGAAATTTTGTCTCGGTTAATAGTTATTTCACTGGGTCAAACAATAAAAATCGGAGGAAGAAAAATGTGTGCTGCATGGCGAAGAAAGTCCAATTGATGTATGTTTAAGGAATTGATTGTTCTGGCAGTGGTATCGCAGGCGAGCATTGTTTTGGAAGAAGCAAACAGAACTTTGTCTTCTCTTCCGTTTGTTGTTGAATGCTTGCTTAGCTTCATAGCGCAAGAGTATCTAAAGGCTGCATTAATTGTACGACGTAATGTAAGAAAGTAAATAAAGAACGCCCCTTGAGAATGAAAAAAAAATTGTTATCACCTTACCAGCTTCGGTGCTGTGGTGTGACACCACTACACGTTTGCACGTTTTAACTCGGAAGTAAAATAATGTTCTATTAGTTACCACAATTGAGTCCAAAAATATCCTATATCACATCAATATAGAAGAAGCAATTTGCAAACGACTCAACTCACACACCTTATGATACTTTAGCTTCAATGTTATGATGTCTTCAACGCTTTCGACTAATTTGTACATTTTTGATAAACTTGAATAAGGTTATTAACTTGTTTTTTCATTTTCACTTTTAACCAAATATAAAGTTCGGTGTACATGTGGCTCGTTTTCTACATGAGTTCTCCCGCCTCAAATAGATTTTGACTACTCAAATATCCGACTTTCTGACATCGTAACTGTAACTTTTAAATTAATATTAAAGCGAAACAAATGTCATGGACATATTTACAAGAGTCAAGGTCAACCTTTAATTAATGTAGTTCTTGGAATTACCTTTAGGTGGGGATTTTTATTTAAACAACTCTGTTTAAATCTGGGCACTCCCGTTTGTGGAAAATAATAACAATGTAATTGAAATTTGCAACGCTAATTGCTAATTTAATTAATAAGAGCTGCATTTGAAGGTCGGGGGATCTAGGTGGTTGGAGAGTATTGGCAGCATCATTATTTTATATATAGTTAAACTTCTATATAACGAAGTCGGTAAATTTTTAAAAGAAATTTATTATAGGGAAAATTTGTTATATAGAAATTTCACCGTCCACCTTGCTGTTCACATAAGTCAATCCGCCGCAAAAGAGAATTTCTAACAGGAGTTAACGTGTGTGGGTTGATTGACCTACATGATTCAATAATTCTTTCACGCAAATCTTCCTGAGTTTCTACGGGAGTATCTTAAGGCGCGTTTAGACTTGAACAGAAACGCACCCGCACAGGCTGAGCCTTGACGAATGCTCAAGTGTAAACGTGTATGCGTGACCGTGCGTGAGCGCTCAACTTGTCCGCGCATAGCAGCGAACGCGAGCCGATTGGTGCCGGTTTTTTGTCAGTGCTCAAAGGAAAGTTGTGCGTCGCGAATGCTCAGTTTGGACGTGTTCGTGGTTCCGCGGCAGGAATAGGCTCTCTTAGTTTGGTGTTGGCCTTCGTGATTTTTGGACCAATCACACTCAGCAAAAATTCAAAATCCACCAATGCCATCCTTGTAAAGTCTTTGAATTGGTTACTGCCAATATTAAACAATAAATCACGCATCAAATGTGAAGCTCCGCATAGTGCTCTAGTACGATAAAGTTGCGTCATCCACCAACGCCTTTCCCTTCTTTTCTTTGAAAATTTTTTTTTAAATTAGAGAGTACATATTAGTAGTAGTAGTAGTAGTAACTATAAATGCTGCACTCGCAGTTTCAAGACAATTCATAATTATGGCACCTACACCGTTCTTTGTTTACTTACTGATTTGTCTGATGATACTAGCGCACATTCAGAGCACTTGCGAACATGAATCCACGTGGCGTTCGCCAGAAACCAATTTTTATGCATCACATGCAAACGCACGCTGTGCGCGCACGCTCACTGCGTGCGCGTGCGTTTCCGTTCAAGTCTAAACGCGCCTTAATGTCGTTTCATATTATATTCTTTGGGAACCGATAGTACTTGCATACAAACAATGCACTGAAGTTTATTATTGTTGTTTGTGATTAAATAGTCTGATTCCCAACGGTCATTATAAACTCGATGTTCGTTCGTTATTTTTCTTTTCTGCAAAGACATATTTCACCGAGTATTTCACTTAAAAAGGCTTTAGAATTGGTGCGTAACGCACACTAGAACAATTATTAACTAACTCTGCCCGTCCCGCTTGACTCAACCTTCTTATATACATACGTGCGCGTGGCTTCTCGAATATTCGAGGGTGATCGAGCAAGATCGGTCCGATTTCCAGTAACTTCGCTGCGACCTTCTATCCGTCGCCAGCGGCGTCACACGTGTTTTTATTTGTATTTTATCGTTAATGTAAGAATTGTGCATATTTCGTATTTGAGGGTAATTTATACTTTTTGCCCGCAGGGCGGGCGGCAAAAAGTGAGGTCTCGAGCCGCATTGGACAGCCCTGGTGTAGAGTTTACAGGAAAAATACAGTATTAATATCTTTTACAAACAGCAAAAACTAAATGGCGATTGAAGATCGCTTTTAGGTTGCATAAAACAAGTTCAATATCGCGAAATTTTACAAGTTTGCGCGAGAAAAAAAGGTTTATTTTACACTGCACCAAAAAAAAAACTGGTTCTTTACCTTGAACTTCGGTGGATGGCTAAAAGCGAGGCAGGCACAACGGCGGCGATTTCCGGTTGCAGAGCCAAAAAAATAGAAGGAAGACAACGTTCTTCGGGGCAGCGTGGGAACGAAATGTAACTATTACGTCCCTGTAGAGTGCCAAGTTGCCTTCAACTAGGTCAGTTAATGTGGAGACAGAAGCGAGACTTTCCGGACGATGGGAACGAACAAAATTCCAGCAAAACACTTGCACGATTTCCTTTTTTTCTTTTCACATCACAAAGATCCGAACTGAATTCCACAGGAGCAATTAGCTTTAATTGTCCAACACCAAAGCGAACATTCTGTTATTATTTATATATCCGACTTTAAGTCGATTTGATTTTGCTCTACAGCAAACGGTAATACGGTAAAATTAACAGAAGCGCCACGAAGGAAATAAAACGATATTCGAATTTCCGTCCGCCTGTCTTAAGGGTCTAGTTTCGATTGACTTAAAAATGCAACGGGAATATCCACTCTCCCCCCAAAATTGCACCATATTTCGACATATGATGAAATGTTCTAGAATCTAGAATAAGGGACACGTGAGTTCTGGGAACAGTCCGAGGTCGAGCGCGGAAAAACAAAAGTCTGCAATTTTGACACAAAAGAAACTGTTTAACAACGGCGAAAAATATCTTACAAAGAAAAACCTTGAACAACTCTGGGACTCCCTTGGGTCATAAACCATTTCAGGACGGAAAACACCAATAAAACTCAATGCTCAATTCTTTGAAGACGCAATGTAACCAAAACTGTATCCAATATACAAACGGCAATTAAAATAGCGTGACCAATTCTTACGAAGCGGCAAACAAATTAAAAAATTGATTCATATAAAGCGGCGAATTTGAAAATAACGTAACAAGTTTCTTTACTATTACTGTTGCAGTTTGAATACACAAGTTCGGCCTGTACAGGGTGTGTTAAAAGTTGTTGACTCATCAGGAATCATTAGCTTTTTTTAGCACCCTGTTAGGCGATAATTGTAACTAGACTAAGTCTATCTAACAAATTGTCTCTAATAATCATGATTTCACAGTGTTATGAATATCCTCCCAGTGGAGCATTCCATGCACACTCGCGTGTTTACTCCTCTGTTTGTTTTTTTAGCAGTTTTCGCTTAAACTAGTTCGAACGGTTTCACTCTGTTCAACCGCCGCACTTGTTGACTGTTGTCGAGAAGTTGTAGCATTTCAACGTTTTGGTGCTGGTGAAGCCTTTCTTCATGTTTCCACGCAAATCGCTGGATTTCTTCAGCAACTAGAGCAATCTTTAGATCGTTGTGGATGTCGTCATTCCGGATATACCACGGGGCATTAACAAAGCTTCGTAGCGCCTTGTTCGGGAATCTCTGTATCATTAGTACATTGCTTTTCTTGGCGCATCCCGATACTTGCACCCCGTATGTCCCGACTAGTTTTAGCACTTGTTTATATAGTAACAGCTTATTATGTAATGATAGTTCAGAATGTTTTCCAATTAACCAATACATTTTTCTAAATTTCGGGTTAAGTTCTTCTCTTTTCTTTTGCTCTTTCCACCTCAATTTTGTGTCATGTCATACCTAGGTATTTTGCATCATTTCCGTGGTGTAACGTTTTCTGGTTAATCACGATAGGTAGGTGGTTAATTTTTCTGTTGGTGTAGTTAACATGCATTGATTTTGCTTTGTTAAGTTTGATTAGCCACTTCTTGGTCCACTTGTTGACTTTGTCTGTGGCAATCTGTAATTTGGTTGTCGCTTCTTCTATGCTGTCACCTACCGCTATGATAGCAGTGTGATCAGGAAATATTGCGATGGTCGTTTCTTCCGCATCTGGTATGTCGTTCGTGTAGAGGAGATACAGGAATGGGCCTAGTACGCTCCCCTGTGTAACTCCAGCTGATATTTCTTTTATTTCTGAATAGCTATCTTCGTGTTTTACTCTAAAGTTTCTATTTGAAATGTAGAATTTCAGTAGTTGGCTGTGTTGTTTAAGCAAGCTTGTATCTATTTTATATTTCAGTCCATCGTGCCAGACTTTATCGAAAGCTTGCGCAACGTCCAGAAATATTATTGAGCAGATTTTCTTTTCTTCTAGTGTCCTTTCGATTGTGGTTGTAATTCTGTGGACCTGGTCAATCGTGGAATGTTTATTTTTGAATCCAAATTCAAATTTGGGCTCAGTTTCTTTTCTTCAATAATCGGTTTGAGTCGCTTTAACAGTAATTTCTCAAATAATTTCGATATCGTTGGCAGTAACGAGATTGGCCGGTAGGATGTTTTCTCATTTGGTGATTTGCCAGGTTTCGGAATCATTATCACCTCTGCTACCTTCCATTGCATAGGGACATATCATAGTCTAAATACTGCATTGATTAGGTGCGTTAGTTTAACAATTCCTTTTTCTTGGGAGTTCTTTCAAGATTTGGCCGGTTATAAGATCAAATCCTGGTGCTCTTTTAGAACTAATATTTTTAGTTATCTCGTTAGAAACTTCTACTGGTGTAACCACAGTAATTGGGGTTTCATCTTCATTATTAGTTGCTGGTATGTTTTCTTCGGCAATTTGTTGGAAGTATGGCTGGAAAGTATTAGCCAAATACTCCTCAAATAGTTCTGCCTTTTGTTCGTTATCTCTAGCCCAAGTGCCGTCTTCTTTTCTAATAGGTGACGCTTGTGTTTTCGGCCTTTTTAGGCTTTTCGTAGCTCTCCATAGCGAATAGTCTGAGTCTTTGTCATCAGATAATTCTCTGAGGAAGTTATTACATGTTTCCTTTTTATTTTCCTGGATTTCCTTTTTAATCCGTTGGTTCAATGTATTTAGTCTTCTGTTGTCCTCTGGGGCTCTTGAGTGCTGCCAGCGTTTTCTGGCTCTTATTTTCTCGGCTATCATATCTTTTATTTTTTCGGACAGTTTATACCGCTCTCTATTTTCTTAGTGTATGCGTGTTATTCCACGCTGTTTGCTGCAAATCAACAACGAGTTGCTCCACTTCATTGTCAAGTTGGTCTGTGGTCTTTCGTGGTGTGTTTAATTTGATTCTTTGTTCAAGCTCTTTTCTAAATCCTTCCCAATCTGCCGGTTTGTTGGCTAATGAGGGCGGATATTCTTTAGTAATAATAGTGTCGCTTATCGTTAGGATGATAGGAGAATGATCCGATGATAAGTCATGACTATCCTCTATGCTGCTATAATTGGATGACATGCTCTTCAGTATAAAGAAGTCTATTAGGTCAGGAATCTTGTTATTATCTGTAGGCCAGTAGGTCAGTTTACCAGTAGATTGGCACTCGCATTTGGTTTGTTTGACCGCTTCATATAGATGCTTTCCTTTAGTAGTGATAATCGTCGATCCCCAGTACGTATGTTTGCCATTGAAATCTCCTCCAATCAGTGCCGGCTCTACACGGTAAGCAAAGGATGCGTCGCATCGTGGCGCCATACGCGAAGGGACACTGTTTGCGGAACACTGTTTTATGGTTTCCAATAAATATATATTGTGTCAATAAATTCATTAAGGGCGCCGAAACAATCTTCTTAGCATCGGGGCACCATAGCCCCTAGGGCCGGCACTGCCAATTATAAAGTCATTTCTTAGCATTTGGAAAAGCCTGAGATAATCGTTCTTTTCCAGTGCATACCTTGGTGAGCAGTATATTGCCGTCATTATGAAGTTCTTAGTTTTTGTGAAAACTTTCACGGCTGTTGCTTGTATCACATGGATTCCATAATTGGTTTCCTCAAAGTGTTTAATATTTTCTTTAATTATTACCGGTGATTCTCCTCTTGCAGCATTATCAGGGTGAATTGTGTGGTATAATTTGTAACCGTTTATTTTTAGGTAGTTTTCTTTAGTAAAGTGGGTTTCTGAAACCAGACATACATCTATTTTCTGTTCCCAGATGAATATTTCTAGTTCATGGGCATGCTGGAGCAGTCCATTTGCATTCCACGCTAGTATTCTAATAGACGAAGCCATTTTTATTTTTTTGTTTTGGCCGCTGCCTTATTGCTGCTTTCTAGCATTGTAACTCTATTTAGAATAGATGCAATGGACTTTTCTAAGTATTGCTTGCAGTGTGTTGTTAATTGCGTCCAAGTTTTTTTCTTCCTTTATACCTTATTGCGACTTATTCTTTACCTTCTGAGCAAAAAAGTTCCCTGCTGTGCTTTGTTGAGGTACTGGTCCAACATTTGGCAATGTAGGAAAATTCCGTGAGTTTTTCAGTAACGTTGCCGTTTATTGCGCAGTAGTTGTTCTTTGGTTGTTTCTATTTCTTTCTTATAAGGTTTTATCTCTTCGCTTTTGAAGTTCTTTAACGATTATACATCCTCGGAAGTTTGCCAGATGTGTTTCGCCGCAGTTAGCACATTTAGCCTTTTCAAGTTTTGTTGTTGTGCAATTTATAGTAAGATGTTTTCCTGCGTATTTGACGCATCTTGGTTGTCTATTACAATATGTTTGAGTCTGCCTGAACGCCCGGCATTTATTACATTGTGGGATGAGGGCTGTTTTCTTGCGCATAGGTTCAATTTTTACTATCTTACCTGCGATTTGTTAGATTTAAAAAATATTTTCTTGCTGTCTTCTGATTTGTCAAAGGATAGCATGAACAACGATAAAGGTTTCTTAGTCACAATATTGTCCTTTTTTTCTTTTCATAATGTTCGTAACTTACGTTGCCTTAAAGCCTTTTCTAGTCAGATCTTCTATAATCATTGATGACGGCCATATTGGGTGCAATCCCTTGGCCATGACTTTCAAAGGTTTGTCTTGTTTATTTCTATATGTGAAGTAGTCTACTTGTTCTTCGCGTAGAACAGCGATGAGACGTCAATAATGGTCTTCATCCGGTACATTTACTTTAAATATACCATTATTCATGGCCGTTACTTTGTGTCTAACGTCAGCTTTCTGCATGAGGTTATGTACTTGTTCGTAATTTTATATATTGACCAAATTTATTGGCGGTGGGACAGGAGGTTTCTTCTCATCCAGTTTCTTTTCTAATTGTTTAGATGTTGATGGTTGTTGTTGTGGGGAAGTCTCCGGTGTGGTATTTGCTTTTCGTTTATTATTTTTCCCAGTTTTCTGGACTATCCACTCTGTTTCTCTCGCCAGCTCCTCTTCGCCGGTATTGTCTGGCTTTCTTCGGGCTTCGCCACTGAATTTTCGAGGCTTTGAACCCTTAGAATGAATTGATTAATACTGTCTTGTTGGCTATTAAAGGTAACGAGGGCTTGTTGCCATGCATTTCATAGCTGAATTTTATTTATGAGGTTTATGAACCGTGGTGAAATTATTCAGTATGCTGTATACGCATTTTAGCGCACCTGCAAAATGAATAGTTTGTTATCTCTTACCTAGCGGAGCACAATCACATTTTCAGGCGATTGCACTTTTTCGCTGGCTTCTCACAATTTGCGTTTCGCACGTACACAATCTCTTGAATTACACTACAGCGAGCGGTGTCCAACACGTCTTTACTCTTCAAAAGTAACAATGCAACTAGGAATCATTAGATTAAGAATAATAACCTGTAGCACCTTCACTGTTCGATAGAAAGTGTATACAAATCGAAGATATTTTTAGATGATGCGTAAATATGCACCAAAGCGTAAATTAGCGTAGTTAAAGGGATAGTCAACTTTTTTCCCTTAAATAGCACACCCTCTATATGTTTTTACATTTAATAACTGAATGTTAATTTTTTTGTGAAAATTCTAATTTTCTTTTATGAAGCATGTCTAGGGGAGGACTACATCCAGAAATGGATAAACGTCTGAACAAAGAAGAAGAAGAAGAAGCATACTTATTCAAGGGAATCCTAACATCTAAATTGGAACAACACAGCGGATTTTTGTGTACAATAAAATCAAAATGTTTATCCAAGCAATTTCTAATACAGTTACAAACCCCTTCTACCATAGTTTTCCAAATTCCTTTCAATTTTTTTATTCACTAACACATCATAACACAAGTGAATACAAAAACATTGCCAACAAACAAATGTTGATAAATTTATTTATATTTGCACTGCCATTATACGCATGTGCACCGTCGTGTTGAAACACCTAGCATGAAGCTCACGTCCAAAAAACTCAGGAATGACAAACAGCTAAATTTGTTTTCTCTACACTTGTTCCATTATATTTTTATAGGAAACATAAGCCAAATATTTTGTGCTTACAACTCTAATGTCTAATCTAATCTATGGAGGTTTTCTGAAAACCCTATTCCTGTAGTTTAGACAGTACTGGGAAGGATCCTTTAACTCAATATGAGCGCTCCGACATCCGTCGCGTACGGTCTAGTTTGTGCTCGCAGCTGCTCTTAAATTTTTCGTATTAGTTAGTTACGCCAAATTACAATTACATTTAATATAATATTGTGATAAGTGAACTTTCACTCTATATATCGCTAGTGAATTCCGATCGCGCGGCCTGCCCGCGATAGCGGTGCATGGTCTGGCGATACCTAATCGCTTCGTGTCTACTTGCACATTGCAAACTACAACTAAAGAACTGATCAGTTATGCGTAATGCTACCGATAAAACAACGTTGAACACCAACTTAAACATCCCTCAAAACGAAGATATACTAATGGACACCAATAATGACACCCACATGGAGCCAGAGGTCATCATTATCAACAGGGGTGAGCTATCGCAAACTTCCTCACAATCCCAACAATCCAATTCCTACCAAGCTTGCTCAAATAGTAACAAAAGACCCATTAATTCTCCCCCAATCAACACTACTTACAAAAGATATATATTTGACAATTCATCACTATTAACCAAAAATAAATATTTTATTCCCCCCCAAATCGAGAAACACATCACAGAAGAAGGAAATAAGATCGAAAACAACGCAGCGACCGACGAAAAACTCAAAGTCCCGCCGATCTACCTACATGAAGCAACCGATTACAAAACCGTATTAAATGATATAAAATCAATAGCAGTAAATGAGTTTACTACAGCACTAAAAGGCACTCAAAT
>JABXWE010014482.1:0-10195 GCA_014611495.1 Limonius californicus | reverse complement strand
CATCGCAATCCAAAAGTCGATTCCGAGGATTAACGGATGATGTAATGCGGGAACCACTAAAACTTGTAGACGTATACGATCTTCAAGTTGAAACGGCAATGTAAGGACACCTAAAATTTTACAAGATTGGTTGTTGGCAACAGTACAGTCAGAGATACTCGAAGGTAACAGAGGGCAGCCTAATTTTTGAAGGATATTCCAACCGGGTTCTCCAATAATGGTTCTAGAAGCTCCGGTATCTAAAAGCCCTTTGAGTTTAACACCTAAAATCTTTACCATCAGGTAAGGTCGTTTATCTCGATCGCTATGCGCAAAAATAAAATCTAAAATTGGCGTTATGTTTTCCGATGGAGAGACCGTCTTCAGTGGAGTGTCCGAATGCAATTGGCGGTCTTCTACTGCATTCGTGGTCCGTTTCCCGAACACTTTGGGCAATTGCGGAGGGTAACGTTCGCGAACCCACATTTAAAACAATGCTTTGTACGTGGAGCCGGGCATTGGTTAGAACGGTGACCTTCCAAGTGACAATTCCAGCAAGTGATGGCGGCAATGGAAACAGGTGTTGGTACTGCCAATACCGTATGTATATCTGCCTGAGTGATCACTGGATTAGGGATGTCGCTAGAGGGATTCATCGGCTGCTCATTCTCCACAGCACACACATGTGAGCGAAAGGGACGTTTTCTCACACCCAGGTCAGGTTCAAGGAGATGACTGCTACTCAATACAGGAGGCTTAAATTTTCTGGAGGCTGCTACAGCTTCTTCTATACGCCGACAAATTTGAGTTAATTCACTAATGGAGTGAACGGGATGTAAAGCTAATTGAGTCGTGAAACACGGCTGAAGGTTACGTTTAATGATCGGAAGTCGTACTTTCTCCTGTGGATAATTAAGTAGTCGTTGGAACAAGTTCTCCATTATGGCAACATAAACTGCTACCGGTTCGGAGCTGTGTTGGCTTCGATTTCTAATTTCGTCCCATAAATTTTCTTCATAGTCATGAGGAAGAAATATTTGTTTCAGTTCTTCCACCAAATCTTCCCAGGAAGCAACCGCTGAACTACGAGATCGGTACCATATCAAGGCATTCCCTGTAAACATTTCCACAACTGATTGAAGTAATTGCTGTTTGGTAACTCCACGAGCAAGTCGCAGCTCTTCAACACGGGTCAAAAAGCTAGTTAAACTTGTGGATTCTCCATCATATTGAAGATTCCATTTATGAACGGGAATATAAGTGCGGAATGTTGATCGGTAACCCTCACTACTCATCGGCTCTCGACAGGTAAGTTTTGCCTTTGGTGGCTGATCTAAATCAGTATGTCTTTTAGGACTGGATGAATCGAAATTAAAAGCATTAAGTTTGTCCCGAAACTGCATGGTTGAAGACAATGGTGGAATATTATGTGCTGAGTTAACGGCCAAATTGAAAGAGACTTGACGTTGAGTCGGTTGATGGAAGCTACTTGGGTTAATTTCATGATTGATGACTTGTTGCACTGGAGGTTCTTCGGAAAGGACGGATTCAAGCTCAATCATGTCCACTGGTTGGATTGGAGCATCCAATATAGAAGGTCGACTGATCTTGGGGTTATGTACTCGTAAATCAAATTCCATCAGACTGACACGTTGGGTTAAGTTACGAATTTTTGTGACTAAATAATTGCGTAGATGATGTTGCTCAAGGTTTTCTACCGCGATTCTCTGTAGACGATCATGTACGTGATGTAATCATGTTAATATGCGTTGCTCTTCATTGGCAGGATCGTTATGATCGAAATTATCGATCGCCTCTTCAAGTTCTTTAAATTTTGTTTCGCAGATTTGAAGTTCGATTTGCGAGTTTATCCGCAACGTCGAATCGATCAGTACTGCGCCCTCACGTTCTCGCTGTAAGGCATCACGCAATAGTGTACGCATTTCACTGACGGTAGTATCTATCGGGTAGCTACGAAGTTCTAACTCGTAAACGAGTTCATCTCGCAGCAATCTTCCGACATCCATGTTGATAAATGTTGATTGACAAATATTAAATTAAATAAGGCTTCAAAAGGACAACCCTAAAGAAAAGAAAATCAAAAATAATCTCGCCTGACAATAGCAAGTCTTGACTATACCTAAAATATACTAAAATTTGAATGCAAAATTCGAAAGGAAGAACGTATATCTCAGGACTCGATATTCCAGGAACGTAACCAAAAAGAATCTTGAAGTTGACCACACGATATGGCTTGTAAACTGAAAAAAAAATAAAAGAATGGATTCCAAAAAAAAATATGAGAATTCCAAACTGGCCCCACGTTGGGCGCCAAATAAATCTGTTACCAAAAAGCTGCGCACGGGAACAACAACACAAATTAACAAGACCAACACATTTTCTGGTAACAAATTTGGAAACACCGAAATATTCTACCCACGGGTAACTCACTGCACGTATCGGTGTTTTCACCACGGCTCTCTCAGTCTGCGACACGGGGTGGGTGAAAATGATCTTCAAACTAACAATCTTCAAAGGGCGCCAGGATTCTACTTCACCAGTCGTCGTGCAGCGATAAATCAGACCTACCTTACCGAATCCACATAAGGGTAAACTCTTACCTCGCAGAATGAACGTCAACGGTTCCAACAAAAACATAAACAAGGAAACAAGACACAATAAAACGCAACAAATTACGTAATAAACTGAAAATAATATATTGGTCTCTATACTGCAAACACCCTGTATATAAATCAACCACAAATTAAATATAATATAATATAAGTTCAATGTAAATTATACACCCTGTAAATAGGTTCAATAAACATACATATAAAAACGATGACCAATGCAATGGTACACCCTGTATATAATTATATCAAATAAACGCAACTGAATCACACTTGGGTGAAGCCCAAGTTGTAACATTAAAAGAAACTTACAAAGTTTAAAATAAAATAAGATTTTGGGAGGCAAACCAAGGAACCAAAATACGTTCCTTACATATGACGTGAGAAAGCAAGGAGGAACAGTTCAGCGGAATAAACCCCTAAATGACTGATCTGAATCACAAAGCAGATCTAAAGGCAAAGATAGTAAACTACCCAAACTTAAAATTACCGCAATCCGCACGCTGGGGAAAATTATCCAAGGCCTTGTACAATACAGCGTTAAAAATACCCGATACGCAATAACGGGAATTCGAGTAGTGATCCAAAATAAAACCAAAATCCGCATCCCCTTACTCGTAACATAAATAATAAAGTTATACTGAATCAAAAATCCCAAATATCCAATTTTTAACAGCCGGGACAATATCCACTACGGCAAAATACGCACAAATTGAAATGTAAATCAGCTGATCGCAAAATGTAAACAATAAAATAAAACAGAAGTAAGTGAATACTTCTGCTACACAGGTTGATAAATAACGGTAAGTGAAATAAATAATTTGTTGCTAAACACAGTGATAACCGAACTAAAAGATTAAAATACCAAATTTCTAATTCACAATAATCAGACCAAAACACATAACAGACAGAACTTCTTCTAGGTTATACACGGGCATAAATTTGTGGACGACCCCACGTCCTTCAATTATCCAGAACAACGATCGAAGATAAAGTGATAAAGTCTAACCTGTGCTTCTGAGAGTGTCCAAACGGCTTGATGACAGCGATACCGAAGACTATCGTTCCCCAGGTTTACGAAGATGACTTCTACTACACGAACGTGCAGGTAATTCAGGAAGGTCGAATACGGCTTCCGAAACAGACAAACTCTTCTCTCGTCGAGGATCCCAGATGACGAAGATCGGCTACAGGAAAGTAGTCCACAGGCAGATTCAGAGATAACGGTCCCAAGAGCGTGCTTCAATATCACGAAACCATGCGGCGACCGTAATAGTACTGGTAATGTATTTAATCGGGCAATACAACCCTCGAGAATTTATTCAACCACCAAAATAGTAAACCAAATAATGCATAAATTCTCTTACAGAACTGGATGATTAATTAAATCCGAAATATTCGCAGATATATAAATCTGTCATTAATCAACGGAACATTACTAGCAAAGCAACTGCACACCGTGACAATCAAGAAGGAAGTCCTCAAGAATCTTCTCAACAGGAAACACCGCGCCTCAAAAATCCCAAATTTACACCTACACTTACAAAATTATTTAAAATTCCCTAAATTTCAGGAACCAAAGAAATTCAAAATCCAACAAGGTCACAAAGCGCGCACGACATCCCAATGGTATGCAACCAAACATACACCTAACATGGACAGGAAACTTAACATAAAAATGTAAACATAAAAATGTTCGAACATGTATCAGAAAAAGAAATGGACCTCAACGTTCGACTTTTTAATACAGTGTACTCTGTGGCAAAAAATCATTCTTGCAATTTGAAGAACTTGTTGAACTTCAGCAAATCAATGGATTGAATAATAATAATAACTGCTGCGCGAATGGTTAATGTCATAGCAAAGGAGATGCGCAAACGACTTGTTTCACACCTTGTACAATCAGACTCAAAATTCCCTATAATGGTGGATGAATCAACAACACTAAGTTCCAAGTGCATTCTTATAGTATACATTTCGTCATATTTTTATGCGAAGGCTCCCATTATAGCGTTTTTAGATTTGATTGAGCTCGATGGACAAGCTGCAGAAACTATTGAGAAAGCCCTTTGGTCCTGCTTCGAACGTTGGGGAATATCGAAGTCGTTCGCACTGAAAAATTTGATTGCGTTTGCAAGCGACGGTGCAAGTGTGATGCCAGGAAAGAAAGCTGGCGTCGCTACAAAGCTATGCGAGAACATACCACACCTTTTTCTCTGGCATTGTTTACGTCATCGCATCGAACTTTCAGTAAAGGACGTCTTAAAGGCTTGTACTAGTGTTTCTCGTTTCCAAAGTTTCATCGACAAACTCTAAGCTTATTATCATCAAAGCCCAAAGAATTCGAGGGGTTGGAAAAAGCTTGCGTGGAGATAGGAATTGAAATGAAGAAACTAGGTCGTGTCTTGAATGTACGTTGGTCAGCAAGCAGTTTTCGAATTGTAAAAGCTGTTTGGAACAATTATCTGGCTCTGCATGCACACAATAATCAAAATCGCGACGCCACAGCAACTGGACTAAAACGAAAATTGGAATCTGCACTTTTCCTACAAGAACTTGGGATTCTCTATGACGTTCTGTATGAACTAGGAATTTTATTTTGTATGCGAAAGCCTTAAAGCCGAACCTGGTGAAAAAGAAAAAGAAGTTGCAGGGGCTGTTCAAAATGGAGTCTTTAAAGGTGTCGATATTAAAGCAACGATAACGAAGGTGGACAGAAAGGGAAGGCCTGAAGGTCACTCCCCAAAAGACCACCATAGTACCCTTTACGAGAAGGAGGAATCTAGGGGGATTATGGACCCTCCTTCTTGCCGGTCAAGCAATCAATTTAACGGGAGAGGTAAAATTCTTGGGGTTAATTCTGGACTCCAAGCTTACCTGGAACCAGCACATTGAGAAAGTTATACGGAAAACGGAGATTACCCTTGCGGTAGTCAGACGCACTTATAACAAATCGTGGGGTTTAAGACCAAGCAGGTGCACTGGCTGTACACCAGAGTGGTCAGACCTGCGATAACTTATGCAGCCTTGGTGTGGTGGCCCAAGGTTAAGCAGGAAACAGCAAAACTAAGAATAGACAAGATTCAAATGCTTGCCTGTCTAGGAATTACGGGGGCAATGAGAACTACGCCCACCGCTGCAATGGAAACTCTCCTTGACCTCCCCCTCCTTCACCTGCTGATTAGGGCGGAGGCTAGGCTGGGACTATATAGATTGCAGAGTGTACAGTTCAATCTACGTGCAGATACTGAACACACGAGGTTAATTGACAGCACTGGACGTCCCATGCTTGACATGAGAACGGGCCATATGCCGTCAAAACATCTAACAGACACACTCTTTGAGGTCACAATTTAGGATCGAACAGTCTGTATATCTCCTGGGCCGGACTGTCCTCCTGGAATCCTAATCGGGTACACAGACGGCTCAAAAACCGAGACGGGAACTGGTGCAGGCATACACGGTGTAGCGCCAAGGCAAAGTTACAGCTTCGCACTTGGCAGGTGCACCTCCGTTTTTCAAACGGAAATATACGCAATTCTTCAATGTGCGTGGGAAAACAAAAGAAGGGCCTAGGTAGGTAGGCGTATCTACATCCTACCGGACAGCCAGGCGGCCCTAAAAGCACTTTCAAGCTCCAAGGCCTCATCCAGACTGGTCGGGAATGCTACGAAGTACTCAACGACCTGGGAGGACAGAACACCGTGAGGCTGCTCTGGGTGCCGGGCCACTGTGGGATCGTAGGAAACGAAAAAGCAGATGAACTCGCAAGGCAGGGTTCTGCAGGGCCGTGTTACGGGCCTGAACCTGCACTGGGAGTATCAAGATCTGCAATCCGTAGCGTAATCAGCGACAGGATTTGCAACCAGCACAAAACCTACTGGCTAGCCAGACCAGGGTTAACCCATAGTAAGGCATTCATTAAAGGACCTTGCAGACATAAAGCAATAGAACTGCTTAAGCTAAGCAGGACGCAGCTAAAAATCCTTACGGGCCTCCTAACAGGGCACATGACTGTCAAGGATCACCTGATTAGGATCAAGAAATTTGATGGTGACCCCACATGCAGACTCTGCAGTGAGGCACCAGAAACCGCAATGCACATCCTATGCAGCTGTAATTCGCTGGCTGGAAAAAGACAACGCATATTCGGGCAACCATACATGGAACCGGAGGACGTTGATACGCACCCCGTGAATGGCCTGTACGCCTTGGTACAGGGAAGTAAGATCACGGACTGGGTGTGAGCAAATACTAGGGGGTACACAATAAGCCTTGTTGGCTGAAGTGTCTCCGGAACCAAGGGTAGACGGACCTAGGGAGAGAAACAAAACCGATAACGAAGTCAGAAGTGATCAACAGACTACAATTTTTGCAGAGTTTAATTGGAAGAATACGATAGTGCTTGTTTAATGCTCCTACAAATAACACAATTTTGGAAGACCTAAAGGTAAGACAGTAAGAGAGATAATAAGTAAATATGCATTATTTTTTGAAAATTTTAGGTGATTGACGAAGTATTTAAAACAGTTAGTGATGACGCCAAAGGGGAGAATGAAGTTAAAAGAGTGGCACGCCGATTTGGTTTACTTGAATTTGAAAGTATAGTAGACTTCCGTTCACGGAATGCTTCTTCTACTCTTTTAAAAGCGCTGAACATACTTCCAACGACAACAGCTGATTGGGAACGGGGGTTTTCCGATATGAACATCACAATAACCGATTTGAGAACCCGCCTAACTACTGAAAATATATCAGATTTGATGTTCATCTCCATCAATGATCCTCCAGTTGCAGACTTCAATCCGGGACCATACGTAAAGATTTGGCTGCAAGATCATCGATCGGCAATTTCAACACCTCGTGGTAAAATCAAACAGTCTAAGGAAACAGACAATGAAGACGATACGTACCGGATACAATTTTTTGTCAATATATTTACTTAGCATAATTTATTTTTGTTTCGTTTTTGAATAAAAAAATGTATACAAAATTACAGAAATCTTCTTGTTACTTCTTACCCCCATCCCCCTCCAATAAGGAAAATCAGGCATATAATGGATTACTGGTAGTATACTCTTAAAAACATTGATGGGAATATCACTGGTTATAACATAATTTCCTAGAATAGGATCAAAGAATTAACTTCTTCACAAATGTTCGGTTTTCAAATTAATAGTGCAAGTTACGAAATGAAATATTTAAGGAGTTCATTTTCCAGAATACATTGTATTGTAAACACCCTTCGTTGTAAACACTACATGTTAGTTAGGGATTTGGCGGTAATGCTTCCAAAGAGGAGCAAGAGCTAAAGGTCAACAGACCCTCAACAAGGGCGGTAGTGAACCGAGTAGAGAAAATACTGAGAGTGTAGTCAAAGGAGTATTTACGAGTACTTGAATTAGTGCGAAGGTGTGACCGTAATTGTGTTCATCAAAATCAAGAAGTATTACATCGCAAAGTCAACAAGAGTGGAGCAATATATACAAAACCATCAAATCGTGAGTGTTGAATGAGTATTTACCTAAATTACTAAAAAATGAATAGGGATGTTGCAGTATACGACACTTGAAGGCAACACCCATTGAATTTATAATAAAGAACTACCAAAATAACAAAATGTAACCGTAAATGTCCCTTTAGCAATAAACATGACATCTCTAAAACAACTAGAGCACGATGCGGCCTTGCGTTGTCGTCAAACCAAATTGTCCCGTCCAACAGCATTGTGACGGTTCAGAGCATGGTCCATAATCATCTCTTGGGCATAACGTTGGCCCGTGAGTGTACCATTAAAGATATGGGGGTCAGTACGCCACCCTAAAGAAATTCCAGCCCATACCATAAGACTACCACCACCAAAGGCAACGACTGGTTGGGTATACTGAGGTAAGGTACGATGTCCGGCACTAGATATACTCTTTGACACCGGCTATCATTACTGAGACAATATCTGGACTTGTTCGAAAACAGTATATCATCTCACGGTGTCGCTTCTGGTAGCCTACGTCTTGATCATAATCCATCCGGTGTCTTCGTAGAGCCACATTTCTTGCAGGACATCTCAGCGGGCGATATGAAGTAAGTCCTACCTCAAACAATCGATTTCTCACAGTTTGGTCGGATACTCGATTTCCTGTGGCATTCTGGAGCACTAGCTGTATATATCGAGCAGTTTAAAAGGGGTGGATTTTTGCATTAATTGCCAGAAGCCGATCCTCACGAGGTGTCCTTATGCGAAAAGATCCACTCTCAAGCCTTCTTGCAGTGTTACCTGTTTCTCTTAGATGCTAAAGGGCACGTGAAGTTACGCTCTGCATGGTTCCTAACATATTAGCAACGTCGACCTGCCGATATCCTTCATGGCGTATAGCAAGGGCTAAATTTCGTTGTCCTGGTTCAATGGTTTCTCTGCATTGTTGTTTATTATTAAGGACACAAATGTAACACACAAGTCAGGACAGATTATTCAATTAAACACACAAACTCGACTTTGAATAATACGGTTAAACAATTGCAACTGAATTCGACTGTTTTCTGTTTATCAACATCAAACATTGCTGCTTGGTCTAATTATCAATAGTAGACGACTGTTAGCCTCCAAATACAAACATATATGCTTATGTTACAATACATGTATTCATTTTTGAGTAGTTTGTTATACAGGGTGTCTCAGAAAGAATGGGCCCGAGTTTAGTCATAGATTCTTTAGGTAAAAATAAACCGCTTAAACCTAATTTACCTTAGTACAAAAGTCCTTCCTTAAGAAGTTATAGGGCCTTAAAGTTCAATTTCTTATTTCTTCTTTTTATTGTAATCTCCACAAATCTAAAGATATTTCTTTCAAATTTGGTACACATACTTACCATTATGTAGTACAGTTGCAGCAGCATTTTCATAAACCAGACTTAACTTTAAGAGGCACTTAACCTACCACTCAAATTTTATATTAGCTCTAACTTTCTAATTAGTGGAACATTTTGCAGTTTTCTTTTATTTTCTGAAAGATAATTAAAAAGTACATAAATAAGGTACTCTTAGTTCAAACGCGTAAAGGCAACCGTTTGCCTTAAAATGCTGGTGCAAGTTTTGAGTTGCCGTTAGGACGTGCAATTATCAGGTAGACATGATCACAAAAACAGTGGGTAGTGCTTGTTACAACAGAAAAAAAAAACAATGCTAGGGTAAGCGGTGCGGTGATTGGCACCCATAAGCAAATCGGATGGCTTTTTTTTTAGACACAAAATACACATTGGCGGTATTCGAAAAAACCTGCATACAGACACCTACGTAATATTCCATAGAATGTTATAATTGTATTGCAAAACATGTATTTAATGTATCTCCATAGGAAATATCAGTTTTTTTGCGCAGTAAACCATTTTTTAGTTATTGGCACACAAGGTGCAGTTATTGGCATACGTTGGTATTAGTGATTGGCAGGGTATTACAATGACATACTATAATTCTTTTTTTTTAATGTCTTAAGGGTTTAAAGGTATTCCAACGATAAAACAAATAGGTACCGCAACTAAAGACCCTAAAAAAATCAAATAAAAATTATTGTTCATTTATTATAATAATAA
>JABXWE010014481.1:0-18153 GCA_014611495.1 Limonius californicus | reverse complement strand
ATATATATATATATATATATATATATATATATTGTCATATATGAAATGCCCCACATTGGGACTGACATTAATATTATAAATTTTTCAAATGGACGCTGACAGTTTAATTTAGACAATTAATTTATTAACTCAAAATTTTGAAAATTAATAAAATTGAGATTTATATTTATTTATACAACCTGCCAAGATCTAAATCTTATCTTAAATGGTATTTCAATTTTATAAAAGTCTTTATATATCCTGAAGTTAGGAGCCAGACAATGAATTTACTTTCTTGCCACCAAAACAACTCGCTAACTATTAACTCAACCGAAGAGCTATGAGATAAATCTTTGGGTGTCGATACACTTTTAATTGATCCTTATAATTTGAGTATTAATAATCAACACGTGTAATCACAAATACACACCTGGATTACCACACTGGTACGAATTACGTCGCCCAGCTGACGTATATGTAAGATAATAAAACGTGCACAAGGTAATAATTGAACCTCTACAGAAGTTCTCGGTTCTCTGTTTCTTCTGGTCACGCAAATTAGATACTTTAATGTGGATTTACCTCAATGTAAGTGTTTCTGACATTTAGGCAGATTTACATGCCGTGTTTCCTTACTCCTTCCCATTTTCTGTTTAACCAGGCAAGTGAGACGGCGATTTGCTTTGTTCCCGAAGTCAGGTACCCACAGTGCTGTCCAGCTTTCTTCACCAATTTTATAATTGAATGTACCAACCAAGTACTTGATAAAAAAAAAACAGTTTCAGATTATCAAAACGGTTTACTTGTAATGCAACTCCTTAATAATACAATTCTTTTAAAATGTATTAAATTAAAATAATATTTTTTTTAAGCTCTCAAAAATTCTACTCTCTATCAATTATTTTTTTATATTCATCATAACAACAAAAACAACAGCCAGATTACTAAGGGAAATGTAACACCAGGATACTTGTTCCTAAATAAATAAATAATAATTTTGTCAGACATAATAACATTATGATATTTATATATTTCTCCATAAGTACGACACAATCCAAATGTCAATCCAAGTCAATCAAACAACCAGTCCACAAGTAACGAACAACTCGACCAAAGCACTTCAACCCCGCATGTCCCAACACAAATTCATACGCTATTTCTGTTCACTTAAATGTTCCCACCATAGTACACCAAATGTCCATCAACATATCAACTTCCTGCATTCCATATAATATAATCCTCCATCCGAATCCTTCTCATTTTATTAAATGTTATCTTTGTAATAGGCTCAAACTTGGCTTGCAATCGGCTTAAATTCACCACCAGCATAATAATACCACATGTGTGATCCGGCAAGACTCATTCTGATTAACCAATAATGTACCGAATCCCAAATTGTTGATATTACGTAAGCAACCCTTCGACTAAACCAAAAGAACTGCAATCTTAAATTCCATTACAATATATATAAATTTAATTTTTTGTTAATATTAGCGGTGATATTCTAATTTTTATTTCATATGTTAATATCAAACGCGTCTGCTTTAATACCAGTAGGGTTTAACAAATTATTGGAAAATGGGAAAACAAAATAATATTTTTACAAAATAAAAAATACTAGATAAAAAACAAATTGTTAATACTGCTAACATTAACAAAAAATAAATATAAAAACCACTCGAAATCGAAACCGGGACTTTGGAGTGAAAACCTGGTGCTTCACCATTCCAACCAGTTTTAGACTCTTCGTTGAGCGATGGCATTATTACATACAACGGGGATGTACTCAGCGAATTGGGTTCCTTAATTTAACCTCGTCGGATTACCAAACAAATATTTTTGATAGTGCCTATACATAAGGGACACTGCCTATTATAATCCACCAAAAAACTATTTTTTCTAATATTTTATATCAAGCTGATTCGTCTTAGCAGATTTATCCTTTTATATTTGATTATTACATATTTGAATAGCAGTTCTTCTTCCAATATGCTACTGTCGATATAATTTAAAAGTTATGAAGTTTTAATAAAAAAAGACTTCTTTGTATAAGCTGCACGTGTGACCGATGATTTATGTATTATTGCTCAACGAAATTTTCTCTCAACTATTATTGCAACTAATTTTGTAAAAGAATAGTGCGGCGAAAGAGACGTACAGAAAGCAGTATTGCCATGATTAATAAAATAAATAAAAATTATATAATGATGTACCAAGTGGGTCAGAAGACAGACAACGCAATATTTTCTGAAATACCAAATTCATGTACGTATTTACTATTATATAATTACATGGACAAATATTTAAAATATATTGAGTATTTATAATAACCACCGTTGGCGTTGATGTAGCATTGTAATTTGCCAGATGTACTTGAAATTGTCGCATGCCGAGGGTCGTAATTACTATCAGTGTCTTCCTACATTAAAGTTCAAAACAAGAATAATTCAGTTGTTCTTAGACTGATTGCATACACTTACAGTCGTAACTATAGAAAATATACACGCGTGAAAGCTTTGCAAATATCAGTGATAGACACACATGCGTTAAATTTAACCGTGCTAGATGAACCTTTTTTGATATAATCAAAATGCTTCTTTCATAGTCGTTACAGACTGTTTGTAAAGACAGGTATTTTATATACGCTAAAGACTACAGGGTTATACATTTTCTATAGATCAGACGGTTTAACGTTAAAGGTTTCATCTGCTTCCTGCACTACAGCAAGGCTACTGACTGTGCGAGATGGTTAAGATTTTGGACAATTTTGGTTGAAATGTGAACACCACACCACCTGATCATTCTAATGAAACACTTTCATGAAAATAACAGTGGTAAAGTAAAGGTTGCCATGGAGCTGTCGAAGTCCTGCTGTTTGCACAAAGGAGTTTGACAGGAGTGTATTACCTCTTCAATATGTATGGTGAGTGGATAGCCAGGAAAGCTACACAAGAATGGGAGGGTGGCATCGTGATATGGTTAAGAAGCTTTGTAAACTGCGACACGTTGACGATACTGCGCCCCTTGAAGCAACAGAAGAAGGACTAACATACCTAATTGAGAAAGTAGAAGAAGTCAGTACTGAGGTAGGATTAAAGATCAACAGGGATAAAACAAAAATAATGATCATAGATAGGCCTAATAACAACTAAAGAGGCATAAAACATATCAATAACATACAAGTAGTAGAAAGATTCATTTAATAGGGACACTGTTTACGAAGACAGGAAGAAAAAATAAAAAGAATGGGGATGGCGAAATCTGTCATGGCGTAACTAACAAGAGTATGAAAAAATCACAACATTCATATTAAAATAAAGTAACTTAGTGAAAAGCCTGGTGTTCTCATGTATGCCTCAGAGTGCTGGAAAAAACAGACCTCTGCAAAATCGATAGTTTCGAAATGCGATAGCTAAGAATATTTTGGACAGCTAGAAGATCCAATGTGTCCATACTAGAAAAACTGAAAATAAAAGAGCGGCTGAGTACGACAATAAAGCGACGAATAATGAGATATTTCGGGCACAACATAAGAAAAATCTAGTACAACTGATGATACAAGGCAAAGTCAATGGCTCTAAAGGAACAGGAAGGTCACCTACACGCTGCTCTGATCTTATCACAGAAACTACGAATATATTTTTGACCCAGTGTATGAGGATGGTCGAAGACAGAGACCACTGCAGAACTATGTCAGAATCAGTTACGTATCCATGATTTCACAATGCTCGTTACGGGAACCGATGAAAAGGAGAAAGATGGTTAAGGTTTTAGCATTTTCTAAAAAGAAAAGCCCACTGCTATAATGTCCTAGTGGGTATTCCACTACAGTTCTTTGTCCCATTAACACAAATCGCTGCTACTGTCCTACACCATATGCATCCAATTTTACAGGGTGCTAAACAACTATCCCTACCACATTTTCCACTTACTGTATATTTCTCCAAAATACTAAGAATAATTGTGTTATTAGTTGCTATTTAGTAGATACCGCAGTGGCTAAAAGTGGTTGCCAGCATTTGGTTGATTGAAATGGGTCGCATTTAATACACCGTGCTATAGAAAATATAATTCTCGCATAAGAATATATGTGCTTCGATATGTTTGTGATATTCACAGGCTGTTACTTCCCATTTGAGACATAGAACTTTACTATGCAAAATTAAACTGTCTCAAACATTTCTACCAATTTAAAAAACTGTAAGAAGTTCAATCATGTACAAAATTAATAGTGCAAGGCTAATAACTAAAACTAATCATTTTTGATACTAATAATATTTGTTTTTAGTTGTTAAAGTAGATAAATTTTATTATTTATATAAATTATTATACATTTTTTAAATTATTTAAAAATGGTTGTAAAATTTAGAAAAATAAATCATGTATAAAATGCAGATTTTTATTTACTATTTTGCTGTAAAATAATTATAGCAGGCAATAATTACAAAAGTGTAATTATTCGTGCTGCGAATGAACACAGTATGACTACTGTTTTGGCCCATACTTTACATTAAAAATTAAAGATGATAGTGTGTTACCGTAATACAATACTTCCGACTTTGATTTAAAGTATAATCCTGCTAGAAACTTTCAAATTAGTTTATTTATTGCGATTTTGTATTCATAGGGAGTATGAGACTCTTAGTTCCGTTTAATTCCACCTCGATTCTTTTCTCTTTCATTTTATTCTGATGATGCCTGTTTAGCAGTTGAAGTGTACACTTCTAGAATACATAAAAGTTCCAGGACGAACTGCGAGATTTATTACTTTTAAAATGTATTATAGTTTATATCTTTTGTTACAAAGTCTTTCGTTGTACTGCTTGTAATATTTTCTTGTTGAAAGAGAACTTTATTGTTATTTTATTACATATTGTTACTAATTTACAATTATAAACTTATATATATATAAACAATAAAAGTTACTGCGACATATGCTTTGTGTTAAAACATTTTATTTTCCTTGAGAAACTGTGGATTTAAATCAGTTTACCCAAAATTTGCCAACGCTGCCAAGTAGGGTCTTTTGAGTGTCCGTTATGATAAACGATGGAGACAACTTTTGGCAAATAAAAGCTTTCCTTGTAATACAAGCTTCGCTATTAAGTTGCAACGATTTTATAAAGCGTTTTTTTTTTAGCTGGAACCAAGAATGTGTATTTAGCTTGATACCCCTTTTTGTGTCACTGACAATGCACTTATATTTCATGAATTTGGATTCGTGGATGGGCGAACAGCGCGGTTTGTAATGAAAGTATATTTTGCAAATAAGCGATTAATCATTAGAGTTTACCATTTATTTCAACTTCATTTTAATTTACATCGCTATGACAGTCTGGAACGGGGCTGCCTAAAAATTGAAGTATATTAATCTCAAACTATGGATGCATTATAGGAAGAAGCTCTCAAAGCAATCTAAGCTATTTTTGTACATTCGAACGGCTATCACCTTGAGATAACTAACCTGGTTCAAATTAAGCAAAAATTAACGTTTTCTATTGTCTCCATATCTAAGTTACGATGTGGCCTCTGTACATCCTGCTTTTTTAATTAACAAGACACATCTCCAAGATCTGAATAAATTAAAGCAATTGTCGAAGCATTAATAAGAACTAATGATATTATTTTCCATTTTGATGTATGCAGACTTAATTTTGTGAAATTCTTTCACATTACCGTACCGATTGCAAACGCTTAAGAAAGTATTGGACACAACCTTAAAGACGCGATTAATCTAATTTTCATAAAATCAGAATAACGCCACCACTTTATAACCAATATATTTGGCCGTACACCAAACGCATTACCTTTTACATTAGCTACGGCACACTTACAGCGTTCACGTAGATGATCTTAAACTCCGGGACAAATTGGAAAAGGATAATGGTTTGCCTATGTAAAAGGTTCATCCTGATTTTGTATTCCCAGGTCTATTTAAGATTTCCTTATATGATATTAGGAAATTGTTTGTTTACTTCAATTGCCATTGAATTTGTTATATCTATCAAAAATATATATACAGTATGTTCATTAAAAAAAAACACGCAGCTTGCCATGGTAAATTTACGTATAGTGTCTTCTTACAGCATGCACTTTATAGGAAGCGAAATAACGAAATTTACTAATTTTTAAATCAGTACGTAAAACACGATTTAATTGGTAATAAAACAAATTTCCGCCTGTATACACTGGTATACACATGTTAGTTGATATTCTGAACAATTTGAACTTTATAATTAAATAATAATAGATCTTCACGTTTCATTTCCGAAACAAGTCGATTCCGAATCGCTTACCGTTAAAATGTATTCCTATGTATACGTCAAAATGTATCACATAACCTCGAAATGTGATTGTTGCTGTTGTCATTTATAAGTGACATTATGACTGTTAATTGTAACATATGCGCTAAGCCATACCTTAATAAAAATTTCAAAGCCTGCTAGATTTTTTTTTTTTATGAACATACTATATATTTATTAACTAGACCAGTGGGCAGCGCCCCACGCTTTGTGTTATAGTCTCTTAAAATATACTATATAAGCTGAGTCGTTTTATAACTTATGGTCTTTACGCCTCATTTTGTATAATACACAAAGAATAGAACCTCCCCCCAAGAAAGCATGAATGTTCCTCCTTTCTCCATATTATTAAAACAGATAATATATTTTGTTTACCACTTCAATTAACGTTGTGTATTTAGAGAATAATGATATAATTGGATTACAAAAATAAAACTTTTTTTATAAATATAATTTAAAAAAATAAATCAGATGGGAGGATTCGAACTCCCGGAGATCGCGTTACTAAACTAATCATTTAGCACTACGCCACATTGATGGCAATAGCGATTTGGTGATATTACTACATGACATATACATATAAATGTTTTCGAAGTTTTTCAAATTTATTACTTAATTTGATATTATAAATATAAAAAATTGATGTAATCTCTGTAAAATTAACGTCCCTTTTGCGAACATTTTGTTTAGAGTGCGTTTTTCAACGTGGGGAGCAGAAAATTGACGAATTCCACAAACGCATGTATTTTCCCGATGGAGCATATTGAAAGTCAGCACGCGGTAGACTCGTTCACGTTCCGCTTCTGGTAGGTATGGAAAAAATTGAGATTGGTAGGAATGATACAATACTAACATCTAGATTGTACAATACTATGGTCTCTTTAAGACACTAATAGTCTTCGTCTTTCGCATTATGAAGTGTGCCGCTTGAAATTTTCATCATAAAAAAAACTCTCCCGGTTGATAATGAAAAAGTATTTGGAATATACAATGAAATTTTAGAACACAACAAAATTGTCAGGTCTGGAGATTAAATCAAAATGAATTTTTTTATTCTTTATTGGGTTATTTTGTATTTTTTTACTTTAATTGTTGCACATAAATTGCATTTTAGTTGTAAATTTTTGATATAGTAATGATATGGGATTTAGCTCTGCTTCAACAGTACAAACTAGGAGCTCGATTATGATACGATACTGCAATAAATGTATTAATTGATGTTCCGTCATTCATGCATTTGTATTTATATATAAATTTATGACAAAGTGAGGCGAAAACAGTTAACGATGCCAATTAACATATTTGTAGAACATTGTCACATTTGTATTGAAAATTATTAAACCAATAGAGAAAAAACTCTATCTTAATGGCATCGCTGCAACTTAAAAAGAGCAAAAGCGAACGCTGTCTTCACCCTTCGGTAAAACACATCAGTGCAGGCACTGTAGTGCCATTTTGTGCTGTCTATAAAAATCCACGTCCAACTAAAGCAAGTAATACGACAAATAACCAACAAATAAATTTAGTTTCACTGAGAAAGAAAAAGAAAAAAGAATTAGATTGTACTGTTGTCTTCAGCCTTGTGTTTATAAGTCCTTCCCGCCATGTATGGAAATTATAACTATCGAATTATTAGGAAATGGACATGAATTCGATACTTCCTCAACCTCAGCTCCATAATAGAAACGTGAAAAACCTATCGGGCCACTTTCTGTAAGTTGAAAATTAAATAATGGCCCACATTATCCAATCTACATAACAGTTCCAATAAAACTGTAAGTGATTTGAGAGTTATCGAATAAAAATGAAATATTAACGCATTTGGTATTAAATATTATTACAAGTTGGAAACCGGGACAGGGTTATGAATTATTCAATATGCAATTATTAAAATATTTTCAAATGTATTAGGTATAGTTGTAGCGTGACTATTTGCTTAAAAGCGTAAATATTATCATAATTGGGAAGTAACAAAACAAAAAGTAAATTGTCATAGCGAACTAATTAAAATAAAGCGTGGTTGTAGCGGAACACGGAGAGCTACTTTTTCGATACAAATTGACAGAGCTATCAAGAACACGTTTTTACCCAAAAACTATACCATGAATTCAGAATAATACCTAGAAAATAGGTATCTTTAAAATTGAAACAAAATTGTCCACAATTGCAGATACAAACTATTATAGCTACAGAAATCATTAGATTTAGACACGTCCTAGAAATAGTGACATTAATAAGGAAGCCCAGGAAGCACAGCAAAAGTATTTAATCCTATACATCTTGTATTGGTATCTTCATGCCGAATTTGACCATTGAGATTTGTGTACTACGCCTTTCTAAATTAGCAAGCTATTTTCCATTTAATTGTACACACACTTGTTCTTGCTACAGTTTCAGTTCATAATACCGCATCTACAGGTTTAATTCTAGAAAACCATCATACATTTAAGGAATATTCAAAATACAATAGTAAAAACCTTTAGTGAGTCAATATGAGGCACTTAAATATTGCAGCAGGTTGATACAACCGTACCAAAAAAAACCTTGTTTAAACTACAATTCAAACAAATGTTTGTAGATGCAGTTTTGCTTGGAAAAGAAGTCGTACAAACTAAAATGCCACTGTAACGGCAGATACAGTACAGTAAACAATGCAAATCCAAATATTTGCTTCGTAAACACTCGTTATATCCGGGATATCGTTGTACCGTAGTTGTCCTTAAGCGAATTCTACAGTATGTTAAAATCGTAAGGTTGCACGAACAATCGATCAAAAACACGTGTACAAGGATTTTGGAAATTATTATGTATGTTTGTCCCATTGTAAACTAAGTTGACGATTCCTGTTTCGAAAAAATAACATCCAGTGTATTCAAAAAGCCCTTGTGACATCTTTTCCTACATTGTTGGCGACGATTCTTATTCTTCCTAAAAACTAGTCAATAGTGCAAACATAATGGAACCTGATCCGGATATATGATGGATGCCTAAGAACGTCCCATTTGAATGAGCTACAATAGGACAGCAGTTCAGAAGGGATGTTCTAACACACCCACAGTATAATTCGAACCTTGTTCCATCTGATACACACTTGAAAGCTTTTTATGTATAAAAAGATTTTTCGATGACGATACACTAAAAGATGGGGTCTTTAAGAAAGACGTTTGGGAGAAACGTCTTTCTTAAATTCAGTTACACATGATAGTAGATACTGGAATACACAACTTATTTTTACAATGGGACACATTTTTGGTGCGAGGGGATTGTATGTAACGTAGTGACATACTATGAAGTGTAAAATTTATATTTTCAAACTAAAATATCTTTCCGATTGTTGTGACAAGTTTACTTTACTCTTGCATCATTCCTCGTATTTTTGAAAATGCTAAATTGCAAATTTATGCAAATTTAAAGATGGTGGTTTAAAATTAGATAAAACAAAATTCAGTGATAATCATAGTAGTAGGCTAATCATATTAGTATTCGAGTTTTTCAATTCTGAAATAACTTGTATGTTACTTTGAAAACTATGACAAGAACCGTAGAACTGCTACATATTCAGTATACTTTTAAATGCAACCGTTTTGGAAGTTATAGCGAACGTCAAATATCAACAAACAATAGATCAATCAAAGCAGAACATCGCAATATCAAAATCCCTTATGTTCACATGACTCACAGCCTGCAGGGAAATTATCTTTTCAGTATGCTCATACTTATAGGATAACATTGCTATCGATTTCAAGAGTTTTCCGACTTACCAGTGAGTTTTAAATTGTTTTCTGTATAACATCTGAATAAACAATAAAATGCTTTCCAGTAAAACCTTGTTTAAATGCTCAAATTTTAAATGTAAATAATTCTTAGTTTGTTTACTATATATTCCAGATGAACATTGAAAATATAAATTATGCTACATAAAAACAGACACACCTAACACTTATGCTTATTATTTTTGTAGGAAATTGTACCTATTTATCACAAGTATATTATTGTCAATATTACAATTTACTTTCAGCTTAGACCGCGTCTTCATTTGGTAACTACACCCAGCATTATCAGGTAAGGCCAGACCTGTAGCTTGTCTGCCTTTACAAGCATTTGCTCTAAAAGATTGACCATTATTTGTTCGTAGGCCCTGCTTGCCTAAACAGGGCCGTGTGCTTAGATTATTTAAACCTTAGAGCGGACAAGGATTTGATCTTAATGTATTTTGCTTGCCCCTTTGTTTTGTCCTGGCAAACAAAATACATTAAGATCAAATCCTTGTCCTTTAAATAATCTAAGCACACTGCCCTGTTTAGGCAGGCGGGGCCTACGAGCAAATAATGGTCAATCTTTTAGAGCAAATGCTTGTAAAGGCAGACAAGCTACAGGTCGGTCCTTACCTGGTAACGCTGGGTGTAGTAATTTCCAAATGACGACACGGTCTAAGGCGAAAGTAAATTGTAATATTGACAGTTCGGGAAATCGCGAAAGCCTCAAAGAAAGTATATTATTATTAAAATAAACAAATAAATATATTTCAGAATCATGCTACTGTGTTGGAATTTTTGTTTGCAATTTCTTTCGATGTGAATTTAAATGCCTTCACTGAATTTAGTATATGTGATATCCAAAAATGGGCTGTAGTGTACCATATTTTTCCTATCTTAGCCAAAAAACACAGTCTCGTAAATTTTTTATTTATTGAACAGATAAACTTTTAAACATTTTTACAAGATGTATTAATTCAAATTAACAATTAATATTGCTTTTTTTAATATGTGAGGCCCTGTATAATATACTCTGATAATCTGAGTTTTTGTGTCGGTATTTCTCTATTTACCAGCTTTTATTTTTTTATATATTGTATGATTAAAAAATTCTGTAGAAAATTTGAAATAGATGTTAATGCAGGGATCCGTTACAGCGATTACCTGTTACACAAACATATTTCCCAACGCGTACATGGGGTCCTAGCAAAAGCGTATTTAAAATGTGTAAATAGGTAGCCGTTGGTTCACGACGCGACGGTTCCATTTACGCCTGTTATGAATAACGTCGTGCGCTTGTACGTCGCGTGTATTGTGTCTGAGTACGCTAGTGCGCTACTGCTAGTATTTATCTCACTGCTACAGCGTTTGCGTATCAAATTTTGTTAGTGCGGCTGTAAATGCAGAAATAAGTTATAGCACGAGTAAACTTATGTGTATTATATGATCGCGCAGAACCTACCTTAGTGACTCACTGCAAATAGATTAATTTTACGCCGATTCAGTATGCGCCGGTAGACACCGTTGACTACCTGTAATTGCTTTTACAATGAATTCTGCTAAAAGTGATATTCTGTTTTAACGTATATTTTTGGAAGCCCTTGCCAATTGCTGTACTGTACTTTTATCAGGAATGTTAAGTAGATGAAATATTATTCGAAATTCGATATTTTACATGCAATTATTATCATTATTGGCGGCACACACATAGCTGAATATTTTACATATTTATTAAATAAATAAAAATGTTTGGGCTAAATGGAGACGATGATTAAGGTATATAGAATCTTTAGGAAGCCCTTACCACAATATTTAGTACGCTTAAAGCGTATTCCACCGTCTTTAGTAATAACAGGTAAACTATCTGTAAAGTATCAGCTAAAGTAACTCTAGCTTAGGAAACCCTCCGAAGATAACGTTCTTCGTCCAGATAACAGTGGAAGTCTTATCATTAGAATTGCTCTGCACTAAGTCGACGAGGAAAGTCTAATGCCTGGTGAGAAATGATCTCTGTGTATCTGTGAATACACAAGATAATTCTTTAAACAATAATAACATGTATGAAGATTTTACATATTCCCTTAATAAACGTATAATTCCCTGTCGAATTAAATATATTTTTTTTAATAGAACTCTCTGTATATTAGTATTTTTATACATTGTCCTGATTTCGTATCCCAAATCTTCAGATTTCAAGTTTGTATTCCAAAGAAATCAAATTCCCGGAGTGGTGGTTTTAACATTTGTACAAATTACCAGTTTTTAAGTAGTGGAAAGGGTATTTTAACCTTCGGAATACACATGTGAGTGGTACTACACTGTGTACCTGAATGTGGTGCGAAATGTAACATTGCACAAATTTTTACGTGTCAAAGGGATGCAAGATGCATTGCAATCGCCGAAATATTCGTGATAGTGATTTTAAAATAATTTTTTTGAGTAGATCGCGAGAGTAATTTTTATGACAATTTTTAAGATAGAGAAATGCTGTGTCAGCTTAAACATAACATAATTTTCATGAATGGTATATTAGAAATCACTATTAAAGTTAACAGTTTTAAAATCACTGACAAATTCTAGTACTCCCTGATATTTATACTAATATTTGTTATGGTTTATTACGTTTATGAGCCATATTCCCCGACAACATTCTTTTATAAACTTTTCCTAATGCTTGAGATCGTTCTATTTGTATTAGCTTATAGAAGTTGATATAACTCGAATAAACCTATAAAATAGTTATGAATTTCATGAAAGATATTTTAAACGGAAACGGCACATAAAACTTCACACAATAATAGGAAATGTTAAATAGAAGAAATAAAGCTGATTACTTTATATTTCATCGAATATAATGTAATACTAATTCCACAAATAATTTAGTCGTAGTCGTATTTGTTTGGGAACACATTAAAAGCTGTTCCTAAAAGCAATATGTATGTGTGTATGAGGATGTGCATGCGAATGCGTGTGCGCTTACATAATTTTAAAATCACCACACTTCTAGGTAAAACCTTACAGCATTATCAGTTCCGACAAATATATACCCATTGTTGTTTGAATTGCCAATCTGTCATATATCTGATAATTTAAGTATTAATGATATATAATTTAAGCATAATAAATCTCAGAAAAGTCTGGAAAAAAGCCCCCAGAAAAAGTTCCCAAAAAAATCAAGCCTTGAAGGGTCATCAGAAGAAAAGTTAGCAAAAAAGAATGTGGGAAAAATTAGTCCTAAACTTTTGTGTTGTCCCAACTAACTTAACAGAGTGAAATTGTAGAATGTTCCTGTTTTTGGTTGAATGTGTTATGAATGACAATTAAAAAATTTGTTTTTTTGATATTTTATTAAGTAGGAGCAATACGGATAAAAAAAATTTCCATTTTTCTTTTAAGTTATTTTTCCAAGATTGACATATTTTGCGATTTTTCTGTGACTATTATTTTTTCCGGTATCCTTTTCTCATGACTATTTTCCCCAGACCGTTTTCCGTTTACCATAAAGTAATCTCTGTACTCGCGTGAAGAATTAATCTCTAACTATAGGTCACAGTCATTTTAAATATTTTACAATTTCCAACCCTTTAAATATTTCACTGGCAATATGCTGTTTTTCCGATATGGGATATTGATAGCGTTTGATAGAAAAAACTGAATAAGAAGCAGATTTATATCACACCGAATGTACTTGACAGTCTTTGCAGTGGCAGGATTTTATCACTATCTCTTAGGAATAATCTTATACAGTCTCTAAAACCTTTTAAAAGTTAGGCTCGCTTTTTTTATTTTGTTTCCAAAACTTGTGAATAAATAATCATGTAAAATGCCTATATACAAGGTTATCCATGAGTAATGATGAGGCTAGATGTAATTCCAAAGTAACCCATTATACATTTTCATAAACCAGCGCAATCTTAATTTTAATTTTTAATTATTACAAATCAAAGATAGTTTATTTTGACATGATAAAATGATACAGATAATTTTTAGGTTTAACTTGAATCAGTGTGAGCCACCAGCTGATAGTAATTGATAAACCAATACAAGTTTGTCAAGCATTACAACGTTTCCTGTAAATGAAACATAAATATGATTGAAATAGGGTGAACCATTATTGAAAAAGTCTTAGCAACAGATGAGAAAAGAATGTCAAAAGTAATCCGCAAACATGGTATAATCAACCTCAGTTTGTGATATATGCATACTTAATATATTAAAATTGTTTTAACCTATTACTAGCTACCGCCCTTTAAGAACATAATGCACACAACTTTAAGATCAAAATTTATCTAACTTTCATAATCATAACAATGCCAAGGCTCTGCCAGGAGTTTATTTTGTCGTATATTATACGTACCTTCCCTTCAATTGATCGCAGTTGGCTTTCAAGTATTCAGGTAGACGGCCTTAAAACCCAGCCCGACAGGGAAACGAATATAAAGTTCTGGCGATGTGAACATTCTTGATTACCACGTCGATTTAGGATCCCATTAAAAAATACTACAAGCAATACATAAAGTAAATTCTGAATGATCTGAAGAAACAGCAAACAAGACTATACGACCGAATAATTAAAAGGATATTTCTATATGGAACAGAAGCACAGGAAGTAACTAGCTGAAATTTACAAAAACTGAACGCAATACAAATGTATTTCCTACTTAAAAATTTGTATAATTTGAATATCATACCTATGATTATTTATGAGCAATAAGGATACCAAGGTAAAATAAAGCCTGGGTGATGGTTTTTTGATTGGAGAAGAATGTCTTGCTTTCAAACTGTGCATGCACATAATTTCCTTTTAATATCGTCTATTTTCTATTTATATAAAAGTATCAAGTCAAGTTTGAAATGTTGGAAGACATTAAATGTCAAGTTATGGGTAATGAAACGTGTACGCGGGCGTAAATGTACATCACGAGTTGGAAGATTATGTTGGAAAATAAAAGTTGGTGCTTTATTTTCCTTTAAAAATGTACGCACTGACGCATTAATTAGAGTATAGCCCCCTTATTATTACAATATTTTGTACACAATAAAATTCTGCTGCTTCGGAGTTATCCAGGAACTTTAAGTTTACCGCAATTGGATAGAATACGGGGAATTAGATTTGTAATCATTAAAAAATCGCAGCGGTATTAATTTGTGATCCTAGAGAGTTCAGCAAAAAAATTTTAATTAGTTTTTACAAACAAATAGGATTCCCCTTCGCATTTTTAAGCTTTTTTTGTCGGTAAACTTTACATTTCAATTTGCATTGAAATCGAACCGGTCGCTTCGAATATGTACGTATCCACATAAAAGGTGCACATGAACGACTAGAACATGGAAATCAAAGTTTTACCAATATTTTCTTCCTAGTTAGCTTCAAATGAGAAATTTCCTATTTAAAATTTAAATTGCATAAGCTGCACTCAATTATAGGGATTATCGCATTGATTTGGCCAATTTAAAATAATTTTTAATGATAAAGACTCTCATGTTTTTGGTACCAATATATATTCGAATCCTAGTGATCATAACCTTCATATGGCGAAGGAAAAGAAAAGTTCGGTTAAAATTTTTACGTTTTTTCTGGGTTCTTCCGAATTCAATTATTTCTGTTGTGTACTTATGTCAGGAGTATTCTATTTATTTCCTCACTTAATGTATACAGATTGTCTCGATTTTTTTTGAAACATAGCAATGAGTGCAACAAGGACAGACCGTAGGAGATGAAAGGTGGGGAATTTAAGTATCTATGGTTATTATGAAAATCAATTTAACATATTTGACATAATAAATGTAATTGTATGTGACATGCATGTCAATAATAATTAAAATCAGTACAAAATAATAAAGAATAGTATTATCAAAGCAAATAAAGAATTTCATACAAAATTAACGAAATTATTAACAAAATGAAAACTATATTAAATGTTCAAATAAACCCCCTTGCTCGGCTAAACAGTATCCCATCCGGTTGTAAAAACTTCGCCGTGTTTTATTTAACATTGCAGGAGTAATGGTTATAAAAGCATCAACAATTTTTTGACGCAATTCATTTAGATTGTTGGCCCTCTCGCTGTTGTAAACTATTTCTTTTATGTACCCCCATACAAAGAAATCAAGTAAAGCTAAGTCGGGCGATCTCGGTGGGTATAAAATTGTTCCCCGTGTGCTAATCAAACGATTAGGAAAGATATTATTCAGATATCCTTGCACCACAGCAGTGTTATGCGCCGGACAGCCATCTTGCTGATACCAAATTTGTTGAAAATCAACAGGAACTTGTTGTAACGCAGGTATTATTTGGTTTTGCAACATAATCAAATATTTATCTCCGTTCAAATTCCCTTCAATGAAAAACGGCCCAATAACGCCGTCATTTAAAATCCCAGCCCAAACATTCAGCTTCTGAGGATACTGAGTCCTGTAATCCATTCGAATATGTGGATTTTTACGGGACCAAAATCTAACGGCGGACGGATTATGTCTACCAAGTAATGGAAATGAGGATTCGTCTGTAAAACAGATCATTGAAATAAAATGATCGTCATTATTTGCCCGTTCCATAATATCTTCGCAGAACTCCATTCTTCTTACTTTATCTTCTGGAAAGATTTGCTGACTGGTAGCTATTTTATAAGAATGATATCCTTCTCTTTGTAAAGTTCTTTGAACGGTGTCCTTATTGGTACCTATTTCTTCAGCTATTTGTCGGCAAGATTTAGAAGAATCTAGCTCTGCACTTGCACAAACCAACAACTTACGTTCTTCCTTTTCAGCATTGATGCGGTTGCCATTGGTTGGATGACATTTTCTACACTTTGCAATACATCCATTTTCTTCAAAATGTTTCACAGTCTTCGACACTGTTGATGGAGATGGAATAGGACGATTTTCAAATGCATTTACAAATAAATTAATTGTGTCGATAATTGAGTTACCGGCATAAACCCACTTAATTATTTGTATTTTTTCTTCTAGTGTGTAAGTCATTTTAATAATTTCATTTTACTACAAATTATTTGGAAATTAAATGTAATATGACAAATAGAACAAAATGACATTAAATTAAATTTAATACGGTCAAGGCATACTATTTGTTGGTGTCCATGGATACTTATTTTCCCTTCCCCAAACCCTATATATCATTTCTCTATCTTTTATCCCACCTCCTTGTTGCACTCATGTATTTCCTATGTTTCCAAAAAAACAGAGACGATCTGTATACAGGCTGATTCACCTAACTGATTCATTAGAGGTTTATGGAGAACTAAAGGAGACATCAATCTGAAATTTTGGTTGCTGCTATAGGGCGATATGATCTATATTTCTAAAATATTTTCAATACGCTGTCACTTCCGGTTGAATCGGAAGTGACAGTAACTTTGTTTTTTCAAATGGAACCCTATAAATATTATTGCATTTTTGAGTTTTACGCAAAATTCTGGAGCTATTGCATTTTGAATCGTTTTCCTATCTTCAATTGTTTTAGAGATATTCAATTTTTTCAAAAAATGACATGTTGTAGCATACCATACAGCTAAAATGAATATTTACAGAGATAATACCAAAAATGTGAAAAAAAAGCTAATTCGACACGTGTGTATTGTCACAAGTGTGCTTTGGATGGTTTTAAATTTCATATTTGAGACATTTATCCTTATCTGTGTAATTTTGCAAATCTAAAGATAAATTGACTAACCTAACCTAATACGTATAAATTGACAGGTGACTCTTTATTCCATTTTTGGATATTTTTGCGCACAGCACCTACATCACAAAAATAAACAATATGAAATTAAAAAAATATATTGAAAAGTAAGACAAAACTAAAGTAATTGTTCAAAATGTCGCCCGTGTTGTTCACGACACATAATAATTCTTCTTCGGACACCTTCAGTCGTCGACCTTTGAATTTGTTCTTGCAACAATTCTGAAAAGGCTTGGCGCACTTTCTGGTCAAGAGATTCTCTTGAGTTACTTGGTGTTTGGTACACTTTGCTCTTTATGACACCCCAAAGATAGAAGTCCAGAGGTGTTAGGTCAGGTGACCTTGGAGGCCATTCCCATGGTCCACCTCTCCGAATCCATCTGTCATTAAATAATAGGTTCAATTTTTCTGTTAT